>NW_021037372.1:0-11438 GCF_004153795.1 Camellia sinensis | reverse complement strand
GTTCATTGCGCAGTTTTGTGCCACCACACTTGCAATTTTGCATCATTTTTATCTGCGATATCTTTGAAGCGCACTTAACTCATTGCAACTGTTTTAGGTACATTTACTTGTCATTTATTGCACGTTATTTTATTGCGAACTATACTTGCGCACGCTCATTGCCGCAATTTTCGTGCGCACTATATTGCATTTTGCATGACATTTTATAATCGCTAGCCATCTTGCGGTAAACACCTCATAATACCAAAGCTTACGCAGTTTTGTTGTACACTACTTGTATTAGCATGCATTTATGGTCAGCGCTATTACTTGCGCACCTCATCGCACAATATTTTTGCACATACTTACATGTGCGCAAGATAGCGCGATAAAATGTGTGCAAAATGTAAGTAATGTGCACAAAACATTGTAATGAGGTGCGCAAGATAGCGCGATAAAATGCGCGCAAAATGCAAGTAGTGTCCACAAAACTCTGCAATGAGGTGCGCAAGATGGCGCGATAAAATGCATGCAAAATGTAAGTAGTGTGCACAAAACTGCGCAATGAGGTGCGCAAGATATCGCGATAAAATGCATGAAAAATGGAAGTAGTGTGCACAAAACTGCGCCATGAGGTGGGCAAGATAGCGCGATAAAATCCGTGCAAAATGTAAGTAATGTGCACAAAACAGGACAATGAGGTGCGCAAGATAGCGCGATAAAATGCGTGCAAAATACAAGTAGTGTGCACAAAAATGCGCAATGAGGTGCGCAAGATGGCGCGATAAAATGCATGCAAAATGCAAGTAGTGTGCACAACACTGCGCAATGAGGTGTGCAAGATAGCGCGATAAAATGCGTGCAAAATGTAAGTAATGTGCACAAAATAGTGCGATGAGGTGCGCAAGATAGCGCGACAAAATGCATGCAAAATACAAGTAGTGTGCACAAAACTGCGCAATGAGGTGCGCAAGATGGTGCGATAAATTGCGTGCAAAATGCAAGTAGTGTGCACAAAAATGCGCAATGAGGTGCGCAAGGTAGCGCGATAAAATGCGTGCAAAATGCAAGTAATGTACCTAAAACAGTGCAATGAGGTGCGCAAGATAGTGCGATAAAATGCATGCAAAATGCAAGTAATGTGCGGAAAACAGTGCAATGTGGTGCGCAAGATAGCGCGATAAAATGCATGCAAAATGCAAGTAGTGTCCACAAAACTGCGCGATGAGGTGCGCAAGATGGCGCGATAAAATGCATGCAAAATGGAAGTAGTGTGCACAAAACACGCAATGAGGTGCGCAAGATAACGCGATAAAATGCGTGCAAAATGTAAGTAATGTGCACAAAATAGTGCAATGAGGTGCGCCAGATAGCGCGACAAAATGCATACAAAATGCAAGTAGTGTGCACAAAACTGCGCAATGAGGTGCGCAAGATGGCGCGATAAAATGCATGCAAACTGCAACTAATGTACTTAAAACAGTGCAACGAGGTGCGCAAGATAGCGCGATAAAATGCATGAAAAATGCAAGCAATGTGCGGAAAATAGTGCAATGTGGTGCGCAAGATGGCGCGATAAAATTCTTGCAAAATTCAAGTAGTGTGCACAGAACTGCGCGATGAGGTGCACAAGATGGCGCCATAAAATGCATGCAAAATGCAAGTAGTGTGCACAAAATTGCGCAATTTGGTGCGCAAGATGGCGCGATAAAATGCATGCAAAATGCAAGTAGTGTGCACAAAACTGCGCAATGAGGTGCGCAAGATAGCGTGATAAAATGCGTGCAAAATGTAAGTAATGTGCACAAAATAGTGCGATGAGGTGCGCAAGATAGCGTGACAAAATGCATGCTAAATACAAGTAGTGTGCACAAAACTGCGCGATGAGGTGCGCAAGATGGCGTGATAAAGTGCGTGCAAAATGCAATTAGTGCGCACAAAATTGCGCAATGAGGTGCGCAAGATAGCGCAATAAAATACGTGCAAAATGCAAGTAATGTACCTAAAACAGTGCAATGAGGTGCGCAAGATATCGCGATAAAATGCATGCAAAATGCAAGTAGTGTGCACAAAACTGCGCAATGACGTGCGCAAGATTGCGCGATGAAATGCATGCAAAATGTAAGTAATGTGCACAAAACATTGCATTGAGGTGCGCAAGATAGCGCGATAAAATGCGCGCAAAATGCAAGTAGTGTCCAAAAAACTCTGCAATTTGGTGCGCAAGATGGCGCGATAAAATGCATGCAAAATGCAAGTAGTGTGCACAAAACTGCGCAATGAGGTGCGCAAGATAGCGCGATAAAATGCATGCAAAATGCAAGTAGTGTGCACAAAACTGCGCAATGAGGTCCGCAAGATGGCGCGATAAAATGCATGCAAAGTGCAAGTAGTGTGCACAACACTGCGCAATGAGGTGCGCAAGATAGCGTGATAAAATGCGTGCAAAATGTAAGTAATGTGCACAAAATAGTGCGATGAGGTGCGCAAGATAGCGCGACAAAATGCACACTAAATACAAGTAGTGTGCACAAAACTGCGCGATGAGGTGCGCAAGATGGCGCGATAAAATGCATGCAAAATGCAATTAGTGCGCACAAAATTGCGCAATGAGGTGCGCAAGATATCGCAATAAAATACGTGCAAAATGCAAGTAATGTACCTAAAACAGTGCAATGAGGTGCGCAAGATATCGCGATAAAATGCATGCAAAATGCAAGTAGTGTGCCCAAAACTGCGCAATGACGTGCGCGGTGGGTCAAGATGGGCGCGATAAAATGCATGCAAAATGCCAAGTATGTGTGCATCAAAACTGCGCAATGAGGTGGCGCAGATAGCGCGATAAAATGGCATGCAAAATGTTAAGTAATGGGCACCAATAGTGCATAGGTGCGCCAAGATAGCACGATAATGCATGCAAAATCGCAAGTAGTGTGCACAAAATCCCGCGCATTGAGTGCGCAGAATGGCGCGATAAAATGATGCAAAATGCAAGTAATGTGCAAAAATAGGGGCGACGAAGGTTCGTAAGGTAGCGCGCGATAAAATGCATGCAAAATGAAGTATTGTGCACAAAACACGCGCGATGAGGTGCGCAAGATTGGGCGTGATAAATGCATGCAAAATGCAAGTAGTTGTGCACAAATGCGCGATGAGGTGGCGCAAGATGGCGCGATAAAATGCCTGCAAATGCAGTAGCTGTGCACAGAAACTGCGCGACTGAGGTGCGCAGAGATGGCGCGTAAATGCATGCAAAATGCAGTAGTGTGCACAAACTGCGCAATGAGGTGCGCAAAGATAGGCGCGATAAATGCGTGCAAAATGTAAGTATGTGCACAAATAGGGGAATGAGGTGCGCAAAGATAGCGCGACAAAATGCATGCAAATGCAAGTCGTGGCACAAACTGCGCATTGAGGTGCGCAAGATGGCGTGATAAAAATGCATTGCAAATGCAATTTAGTGTGCACAAAAACTGCGCAATGCAAGGTTGCGCAAGATAGCGGGCGATAAATGCGTGCAAAATGCAAGTAATGTGCACAAAACCGGGCAATGAGGTTAGCAAGAATAGCGGCGATAACAATGCATGCAAAATGCAAGTAGTAGGTGCACAAAACTAACGCAATGAGGTGGGAAGATGGCGCGATAAATGCATGCAAAATGCAAAGTGTGGTGCACAAAACTGCGCAACGAGGTGAGCAAGATAGCGGATAAAATGCGTTGCAAATGCAAGTATTGTGGCATCACGTAAACAGCGGCAATGAGGTCGCAAGGTAGCGCGATAAAACGCATGCAAAATGCAAGTAGTGTGCACAAAACTGTGCAATGAGGTGCGCAAGATGGCGCGATAAAATGCATGCAAAATGCAAGTAGTAAGCGCACAAAAACACTGCGCAATGAGGTGCGCATAAGATAGCGCGATAAAATTCGTGCAAAAATGCAAGTAATGTTGCATAACAATGCAATTAGGCTGCGCAAGATAGCGCGATAAAATGCAATGCAAAATCCAAGTAATGTGCCAAAACAGTGCATGAGGTGCGTAAGATAGCTCTGATAAAAATGATGCAAATGCCAAGTAATGTGCACAAAACAGGGCAAAACTGAGGTGCGCAAGATAGCGCGATAAACCATCATGCAAAATGTAAGTAATGTGCACAAAATGCAAAAGTAGTGTGCAACAAAAATTGCGGCAATTTGTGCGCAAGAGTGGCGCGATAAAAATGCATGCAAAAATGCAAGTAGTGTGCAACAAAACTCGCGCAATAAGGTGCGCAGATGGGAATAAATGCGTGCAAAATGCAAGTATGTGCAAAACAGTGCGATCGAGGTGCGCAGATATCGCGATAAAATGCATGAAAATGGAAGCTAGTCGTGCACAAAACTGCGCCATGAGGTGCGCAAGATAGCGGCGATAAATGCGTGCAAAAATGTAAGTAATGTGCACAAAATAGTGGGCAATGAGGTGCGGCTAGATAGCGCGAAACAAAATGCAATAGAAAATGCAAGTAGTGTGCACAAAACTGCGCAATGAGGTGCGCAAGATGGCGCGATTAAATGCATGCAAAATGCAAGTAGTGGGTGCACAAAAACTGCGCATGAGGTGGCAAATAGCGGATAAAATGCAATGCAAAATGCAAGTGAGCGCAAACAAAACTGCGCAATGAGGTGCGGCAAGATAGCCGCGATAAAATTCGTGCAAAATGCAAGTAATGTGCATTCAAACAATGCAATTTGGTTGCGCAAGATCAGCGAGGATAAAATGCTTGCAAAAATCCAAGTAATGTGCCCAAACAGTGCAATGAAGGTGCGTCAAGATAGCTTGATAAATCATGCAAAATGCAAGTAATGTGTCACAAAACCAGGGCAATGAGGTGCGCAAGATAGCGCGATAAAATGGCATGCAAAATGTAAGTAATGTGCACAAAATGCAAGTAGTGTGCACAAAATTGCGCAATTTCGTGCGCGAACAGATGGCGCGATAAAAATGCATGCAAAATGCAAGGTAGTGTGCCAACTGCGGCAATAAAGGTGCGCAAGCTAGCGCGATAAATGGGTGGCAAAATGCAAGTATGTGCACAAAACAGTGCGACGAAGGTGCGCAGGAGATTTGCGATAAAATGCATGAAAAATGGAAGTAGTGTGCACAAAAACTGGCGCCATGAGGTTGCGCAAGATAGCGGATAAAATGCGTGCAAAATGTGAAGTAATGTGCACAAAATAGTGGCACATGAGGTGCGCCAGATAGCGCGACAAAATGCATAGAAAAATGCAAGTAGTGTGCACAAATGCGCAAATGAGGTGCGCAAGATTGGCGCGATAAAAAATGCAATGCAAAATGCAAGTGTGTGGCACAAATGCTGCAATGATGGGTGCGCAGATAGCGCGATAAAAGCATGCAAAATGCAAGTAGAGCGCACAAAACTGCGCAATGAGGTGCGCAAGATAGCGCGCATAAATTCGTGCAAAATGCAAGTAATGTGCATAAACAATGCAATTAGGTGAGCAAGATAGCGCGATAAAATGCTTGCAAAATCCAAGTAATGTGCCCAAAACAGTCGCAATGAGGTTGCGTAAAGATTAGTTGATAAATGCATGCAAAATTGCAATAAATGTGCACAAAAACAGGGCAATGAGGTGCGCAAGATAGCGCGATAAAATGCATGCAAAATGTAAAGTAATTTGCACCAAAATGCAAGTAGTGTGCACAATAATTGCGCAATTTCGTGTCGCAGAATGGCGCGATAAAATTGCATGCAAAATGGCAAGTACGTGTGCACATAAACTGCGCAATAAGGTGCGCAAGTATAGCGGCGATTAAAATGCGTGCAAATGCAAGTAATGTGACAAAACAAGTGCGTTGACCGAGGTGGCGCAAGATATCGCGATAAAATGCATCGAAAAAATGGGAAGTAGTGTGCACAAAACTGCGCCATGAGGTGCGCAAGATAGCGCGATAAAAATGCGTGCAAATGTAAAGTATGTGCACAAAATAGTGAATGAGGTGCGGCCAGATAGCGGCGACAAATATGCAACTAGAAATGCAAAGTAAGTGTTGGCACAAAACTGCGCAAGTGAGGTGCGCAAAGATGGCGCGATAAAATGCATGCAAAATGCAAAGTAGTGTGCACAAAACTGCGCATGAAGGTGCGGCAAGATAGCGCGATAAATGCGTGCAAACTGCAAGTAATGTACTTAAAACTGTGGCAATGAGTGTGCGCAAGATAGCGCGATAAAATGCATGAAAATGCAAGCAATGTGCGGAAAACAGTGCAATGTGGTGCGAAAGATGGCGTTGATAAAATTCTTGCAAAATTCACAGTAGTCCAGATGCACAAAAACTGCA
Organism: Camellia sinensis; assembly: GCF_004153795.1. Lineage (NCBI taxonomy): Eukaryota > Viridiplantae > Streptophyta > Magnoliopsida > Ericales > Theaceae > Camellia > Camellia sinensis. Next base: position 5,118 of record NW_021037372.1, on the reverse strand, counting down.
CGATTTTTGAGGTGGCACAGATGGCGCAAATAAATAATGCATGCAAAATTGCACAGTAGTGGTGCACAAAATTGCGCAATTTGGTGCGCAAAGATGGCGAGATAAAATGCATCGCAAATGCAAGTAGTGTGCACAATGCGCAATGAGGTTGTGCAAGATAGCGCGATAAAATGCGTGCATAATGCAAGTAATGTTGCACAACAGTGCGACGAGGTGCGCAGGCAGATATCGCGATAAAATGCATGAAAAATTGAAAGTAAATGTGCACAAACTGCGTCATGAGTGCGCAAGATAGCGCGATAAAATGCGTGCAAAAATGATAAGTAATGTGCACAAAACAGGGCAATGAGGTGCGCAAGATAAGCGCGATAAAAATGCGTGCAAATGCAAGTATTGTGCACAAAACTGCGCAATGAGGTCCGCAAGATGGCGATAAAATGCATGCAAAATGCAAGTAGTGTGCACAACACTGGCGAATGAGGTCGCAAGATAGCGTGATAAATGCGTGCAAAATGTAAGTCTGGCACAAAATAGTGCGATGAGGTGAGCAAGATAGCGCGACAAAATGCATGCTAAATAAAGTATGTGGCACAAAACTGCGCGATGAGGTGCGCAGATGGCGCGATAAATGCATGCAAAATCAATTAGTGCGGCACAAATTGCGCAATGAGGTGCGGGCAGATAGCGCAAATTAAATACGTGCAAACATGCAAGTAATGTACACTAAACCAGTGCAATGAGGTGCGCAAGATATGCGATAAAATGCATGCAAAATGCAGTAGTGTGCACAAAACTGCGCAAATGACGTGCGCAAGAATAGCGCGATAAAATGTTGCCAATGTAAGTAATGCGTGGCCAAAACAATTGTATATGGAGGTGTGGGGCGCAAGATGCGCGATAAAATGCGCAGCAAAAAATGCAAGTAGTGTCCACAAACTCTGCAATGAGCGTGCGCAAGATGTGGTGGCGGCGATAAAATGCATGCAAAATGTAAGTAGTGTGCACAAAACTGCGCAATGAGGTGGCGCAACGCATATCCGCGATAAAAATGCATGACAAAATGGCAGTAGTGCTGCAACAAAAACTGCCGCCATGAGGTGGGCAGATAGGCGCGATAAAATCCGTGCAAAATGTAAGTAATGTGCAAAACAGGACAATGAGGTGGGCGCAGATAGCGCGATACAATGCGTGCAAAATACAAGTAGTGTGCACAAAAATGCGCAATGAGGTGCGCAAGTGGCGTCGATAAAATGCATGCAAAATGCAAGTAGTTGTGCACGAAACCACTGCGCAATGAGGTGTGCAAGAATAGCGCGATAAAATGCGTGCAAAATGTAGTAATGTCACAAAATAGTCGCGATGAGGTGCGCAAGATAGCGGACAAAATGCATGCAAAATACAAGTAGTGTGCACAAAACTGCGCCATGAGGTGCCGCAGAATGGTGGATAAATTGCGTGCAAAATGCAAAGTAAGTGTGCACAAAAATGCGCAATGAGCGTGCGCAAGGTAGGCGCGATAAAATGCCGTGCAAAATGCAAGTAATGTACCCTAAAAACAAGTGAGCAATGAGGTGCGCAAGATAGTGCGATTAAATGCATGCAAAATGCAAGTAATGTGGCGGAAAACAGTGCAGATGTGGTGCGCAAAGATAGCGCGCATAAATGCATGCAAATGCAAGTAGTTGTCACAAATGCGCGATGAGGTGCGCAAGATGCCGTCGATAAAAATGCATGCAAAATGGAAGTAGTGTGCACAAAAACGCAATGAGGTGCGCACGATAACGCGATAAAATGCGTGCAAAATGTAAGTTAATGTGCACAAAATAGTGCAATGAGGTACGCAGTGCGCGACAAAATGCATACAAAATGCAAGTAGTGTGCACAAAACTGCGCAAATGAGGTGCGCAAGATTGGCGCGATACAAATGCATGCAAATGCAAGTAGTTGTGCACAAAACCTACTGCGCGATGAGGGGTGCGCAAGATGGCGATAAGAATGCATGCAAATGCCAAGTAGTGTGGCACAAAACTGCGCAATGAAGGTGCGCAAGATAGCGCGATAAAATTGCGTGCAAACTGCAACTAATGTACTTAAAACAGTGCAAAGAGGTGCGCAAGATAGCGCGAATAAAATGCATGCAAATGCAAAGAATGTGCGGAAAATAGTGCAATGTGGTGCGCAAGATGGCGCGATAAAAATTCTTGCAAATTCAAGTAAGTGGTGGCACAGAACTGCGCGATGAGGTGCACAAGATGGCGCCATAAAATGCATGCAAAATGCAAGTAGTGTGCCCAAAATTTGCGCAATTTGGTGCGCATAGATGGCGGCGATAAAGATTGCATGCAAATGCAAGTAGTGTGCACAAAACTGCGCAATAAGGTGCGCAAAGATAGCGCGATAAAATGCGTGCAAAATGCAGTAATGTGCCAAAACAGTGCGACGAGGTGGCAAGATTATCGCGAATAAAATGCATGAACAAATGGAAGTAAGTGTGCACAAAACTGCGCCATGAGGTGCGCAAGATAGAGCGAATAAAATGAGTGAAAAATGTAAGTAATCGTGCACAAAATAGTGCAATGAGGTGCGCCGAGAATAGCGCGACAAATGCATAGAAAAATGCAAGTAGTGTGCACAAAACTGCGCAATGAGGTGCGCAAGATGGCGCAATAAAAGCATGCAAAATGCAAGTAGTGTGCACAAGAACTGCGCCAATGAGGTGCGCAGATAGCGCGATAAAATGCGTGCAAAACTGCAAGTAATGTACTTAAAACAGTGCAATGAAGGTGGCGCAAATAGCGCGATAAAATGCATGAAAAATGCAAGCAATGTGGCGGAAACAGTGCAGATGTGGTGCGCAAGATAGCGCGATAAAATTCTTGCAAAATTCAAGTAGTGTGCAAAAAACTGCCGCGATGAGGTGCACAAGATGGCGCATAAAATGCTATGCAAAATGCAAGTCGTGTGCACAAAATTGCGCAATTTGGTGCGCAAGATGGCGCGACAAAAATGCAATGCAAAATGCAAGTAGTGTGCCACAAAACTGCGGCAAATGAGGTGCGCAAGATAGCGCGATAAATGCGTGCATAAATGCAAAGTTAATGTGCCACAAAACAGTGCGACGAGCGTGCGCAGATAGTCGCGATAAATGCATGAAAAATGGAAGTAAGTGGTGCACAAAACTGCGCATGAGGTTGCGCCAAGTGATAGCGCGATAAAAATACGTGCAAAATGTAAGTAATGTGCACAAATAGTGGGGCAATGAGGTGCGCTCAGATTAGCCGCGACAAAATGCATAGAAAATGCACGTAAGTGTGCACAAAACTGGCAATGAGGTTTGCGCAAGATGGCGCGATAAATGCTGCAAAATGCAAGTAGTGTTGCACAAAACTTGGCGCAATGAGGTGCGCATGATACGCGATAAAATGCGTGCAAACTGCAAGCAATGTACTTTAATACAGTGCAATGAGGTCGCAAGATAGCGGCGATAAATGCATGAAAAATGCAAGCAATTGCCGGAAAAGTGCTGTGGTTGCGACAAGATGGCGCGATAAATTCATGCAAAATTCAAGTAGTGTTGCCAAAACTGCGCGATTGAGGTGCACAAGATGGCGCAATAAAAATGCATGCAATGCAAGTAGTGTGCAGAACAATTGCGCAATTTGGTGCGCAAGATGGCGCGATAAAATGCATGCAAAATGCAAGTAGTTGTGCAAAAACTGCGCATGAGGTGCGCAAGATAGCGCGATAAAATGCGTGCAAAAATGAAGTATAGTGCACAAAACAGTGCCGACGAGGTGCGCAAGATATGCGATAAAAGCAATGAAAATTGAAGTATGTGCACAAAACTGGCGCCAGACGGTTGCGCAAGATAGCGCGATCAAAATACTGCAAAATGTAAGTAAATGTGCACAAACAGGGCCATGAGGGCGCAAGATGCGCGAAAATATGCGTGCAAAATGCAAGTAGTTGTGGCAAGAAACTGCGCAATGGTCCGTACAAGATGGCGCGTAAAATGCATGCAAAATGCCAAAAGTAGTGTGCACAAACACTGCGCAATGAGGTGCGCTGAAGATAGCGTAAGATAAATGGCGTGCAAAATGTAAGTATGTGCACAAAATAGTGCGATTGAGGTGCGCAAGATGCGCGACAAAAATGGCATGCTAAATACAAGTAGTGTGCACAAAACTGCGCGATGAGGTGCGCAAGATGGGCGTGATAAAAGTGCGGCAAAATTGGCAATTAGTGCGCACGAAAATTGCGCAATGAGGTGGCGCGCAAGATAGCGAATAAAATACGTGCAAATGCAAGTAATGTACCTAAAACAGTGCCAATGAGGTGGCGCAAGATATCGCGATAAATGCATGCAAAATGCAAGTAGTGTGCACAAACTGCGCCAATGACTGCGCAAGATTGCGGCGATGAAAATGCATGCAAATGTAAAGTAATGTGCACAAAAACATTGCAATTGAAGGTGCGCAAGCCTAGGAGCGATAAATGCGCGCAAAATGCAAGTAGTGGTCCAAAAACTCTGCAATTTGGTGCGGCAAGATGGGCGCGATAAATGCATGCAAAAATGCTAAGTAGTGTGCACAAAACTGCGCAAATGAGTGCGCAAGATAGCGGATAAAATGCATGCAAATGCAAGGTAGTGTGGCACAAACTGCGCAATGAGTCCGCAAGATGGCGCGATAAAATGCTGCAAAGTGCAAGTAGTGTGCACAACACTGCGCATGAGGTGCGCAAGATAGCGTGATAAACTGCGTGCAAAATGTAATAATGTGCACAAAATAGTGCGATGAGGTGGCAAGAATAGCGGACAAATGACACTAAATACAAGTATGTCGTGACAAAAACTGCGCGATGAGGTGCGGCAAGCAATGGCGCGATATAATGCATGCAAAATGCAATTAGTGCGCACAAAATTCGCGCAATGCACGGTGCGCAAGATAGCGCAATAAATACGTGCAAACTGGCAGTCAATGTACCTAAAACAAGTGCAATGAGTGCGGCAAGATATCGCGATACATGCATGCCAAATGCAAGTAGTGTGCCCAAAACTGCGCATATTGACGTGCGCAAGATGCGCGATAAAATGGTGCAAAATGTAAGTAATGTGCA
>NW_021037367.1:0-14860 GCF_004153795.1 Camellia sinensis | reverse complement strand
AAAAGTAGAGAGATGAGATGAAAATTGAATAAAATAGAAGTTGAAAAATAAAAAATAAAATGGAAACTGCATAAAATTAAACATGGAAGTTCATTCAAGAAACCACATACTTAACGATCTATTTGGAATTAAATAAAAAAGAAATTGAAGAAAAGGAAATTGAATAAAAATGGAAGTGGAATAAAAATAAAAATTGGAATTCATAAAATTAAAAATGGAAGTTCATTCAAGAAACCACTAACACTTAACATCTATTTGGAAATTAAATAAAAAATGGAAATTGAATGGAGATGGAAATTGAATAAAAATAGAAGTTAAAAAAATAGAAATGGAAACTGCATAAAAATAACATGGAAGTTCATTCAAGAAACCACATTACCTTAACGATCTATTTGGAAATTAAATAAAAAGGAAATTGAAAGAAATGGAAATTGAATAAAAATGGAATGGAATAAAATAAAAATGGAAGTTGCATAAAATTAAAAAATGGAGTGTGATTCATTCAAAGAAACCGCTATACCTTAAGATCTATTTTGCAAATTAAATAAAAAAGGAAAGATAAGAAAAGGAAATGAATCAAAATGGAAGTGATTCAAAAATAAAAATGCAATTGCATAAACATTAGAACATGAAAATTCATTAGAAACCACCACACCTTAATGAATATTTGGAAATTAAATAAAAATGGAAATTATATGGAGATGGAATGAAATAAAAATAGAAGTCAATAAAAACAGAAATGGAAACTGCATGAAAATTAAAATATGGAAAGTTAATTCAAAAACCACTATACCTTAATGTCTATTTGAAATTAAATAAAAAAGGAAATTGAATAAAAATTGATGCATAATAAAAATAAAAATGGAAGTTGCATAAAATTAAAAAATGGAAGTTATTCAAAAACCCACTTACATCTAACTATCTTTTGGAAATTAAAATAAAAATGGAAATTATGTATGGAAGAAATTGAAAAAAAATAGAAATTGAATAAAAATAAGAAATGGAACTGCATAAAATTAAACATGGAAGTTCATTCAAGAAACCACTATACCTCAAGTGATCTATTGGAATAAATAAAAAGGAAATTGAATAGAAATGAAATTGAATGATAAATGGAAGTGGAATAAAAATAAATAATGGAATGTTCATTCCAGACATCAATGGATTACCCTTAACACTCTATTTTATTTGGAAATTAAATAAAAAAGGAAATTGGACAGAAATGGAAATTAAATAAAAATGGATGTGGAATAAAAATAAAAATGGAAGTTGCATAAAATTATAAATGGAAGTGCATTCAAGAAACCACTATACCTTAACGATCTATTTGGAAATTAAATAAAAAAAGAAATTGAATAGGAAAGCAAATTGAAAAAAAAATGGAAGTTGCATAATATTAAAAATGGAAGTTCATTCGAGAAACCACTACACCTTAATGATCTATTTGGAAATTAAATAAAAATGGTAATTGAATGGAGATGGAAATTGAATAAAAATAGAAGTTTAATAAAAATAGAAATGGAAACTGCATAAAATTAAATATGGAAGTTCATTCAAAAAACCAGTATACCTTAACGATCTATTTGGAAATTAAAAAAAAAGGAAATTGAATGAAAATAGAAGTTGAATAAAAATAAAAATGGAAGTTGCATAAAATTAAAAATGGAAGTTCATTCAAGAAACCACTACAACTTAACGATCTATTTGGAAATTAAATGCAAATGGAAATTGAATAAAAATAGAAGTTGAATAAAAATAGAAATAGAAACTGCATAAAATTAAACAAGGAAGTTCATTCAAGAAACCACTATACCTTAACGATATATTTGGAAATTAAATAAAAAAGCAAATCTAATAGAAATGGAAATTGAATGAACATAGAGGTGGAATAAAAATAAAAATGGAAGTTCATTCAAGAAACCAATATACCTTAACGATCTATTTGGAAATTAAATAAAAAAGGAAATTGAATAGAAAAGATAATTGAAAAAAAATGGAAGTAGAATAAAAATAAAAATGGAAGTTGCATAAAATTAAAAAAGGAAGTTCATTCGAGAAACCACAACACCTTAATGATCTATTTAGAAATTACATAGAAATGGAAATTGAATGGAGATGGAAATTGAATAAAAATAGAAGTTGAATAAAAACAGAAATGGAAACTGCATAAAATTAAACATGGAAGTTCATTAAAAAAACCACTATACCTTAACGATCTATTTGGAAATTAGATAAAAAAGAAGAATGAATAGAAAATGAAATTGAATAAAAATGGAAGTGGAATAAAAAGAAAAATGGAAGTTGCATGAAATTAACAATAGAAGTTCATTCAAGAAACCACTACACCTTAACGATCTATTTCGAAATTAAATAAAATTGGAAATTGAATAGAGATGAACATTGAATAAAAATAGTAGTTGAATAAAAATAGAAATGGAAACTGCATAAAATTAAACATGGAAGTTCATTCAAGAAACCACTATACCTTAACGATCCGTATGGAAGTTCATTCAAGAAACCACTATACCGTATGGAAGTTCATTCAAGAAACCACTATACCGTATGGAAGTTCATTCAGTTGCATAAAATTAAAAATGGAAGTTCATTCAAGAAACCACTATACCTTAACGATCTATTTGGAAATTATATAAAAAAAGGAAAATGAATAGAAAAGGAAATTGAATAAAAATGTAAGTGGAATAAAAATAAAAATGGAAGTTGCGTAAAATTAAAAATGGAAGTTCATTCAAGAAACCACTACACCTTAATGATCTATTAGGAAATTAAATAAAAATGGAAATTGAATGGAGATGGAAATTGAATAAAAATAGAAGTTGAACAAAAATTGAAATGGAAAGTGGAGATGGAAATTTAATAAAAATAGAAATCGAAACTGCATAAAATTAAACATGGAAGTTCATTGAAGGAAATTGAATGGAGATGAAAATTGAATAAAAATAGAAGTTGAACAAAAATCGAAATGGAAAGTGGAGACGGAAATTTAATAAAAATAGAAGTTGAATAAAAATAGAAGTGTGAACTGCAGAAAATTAAACATGGAAGTTCATTCAAGAAACCACTATACCTTAACGATCTATTTGAAAATTAAATTAAAAAAGTAAATTGAATAGAAAAGGAAACTGAGTAAAAATGGAAGTAGAATAAAAATAAAAATGGAAGTTGCAAGAAATTAAGAATGGAAGTTTATTCAAGAAACCACTACACCTTAACGATCTATTTGGAAATTAAATAAAAAAGGAAATTGAATGGTGATGAAAATTGAATAAAAATAGCAGTTGAAAAAAAATAGAAATGGAAACTGCATAAAATTAAACGTGGAAGTTCATTCAAGAAACCACTATACCTTAACGATCTATTTGGAAAATAAATAAAAAAGTAAATTCGATGGAGATGGAAATTTAATAAAAATAGAAATCGAAACTGCATAAAATTAAACATGGAAGTTCATTCAAGAAACCACTATACCTTAACGATCTATTTGGAAAATAAATAAAAAAGTAAATTCGATGGAGATGGAAATTTAATAAAAATAGAAATCGAAACTGCATAAAATTAAACATGGAAGTTCATTCAAGAAACCACTATACCTTAACGATCTATTTGAAAATGAAATGAAAAAAGGAAATTGAATGGAAATGGAAGTTGAATAAAAATAGAAGTAGAAACTGCATAAAATTAAACATGGAAATTCATTCAAGAAACCACTATACCTTAACGATCTATTTGAAAATGAAATGAAAAAAGGAAATTGAATGGAAATGGAAGTTGAATAAAAATAGAAGTAGAAACTGCATAAAATTAAACATGGAAATTCATTCAAGAAACCACTATACCTTAACGATCTATTTGAAAATGAAATGAAAAAAGGAAATTGAATGGAAATGGAAGTTGAATAAAAATAGAAGTAGAAACTGCATAAAATTAAACATGGAAATTCATTCAAGAAACCACTATTTCAAGAAACCACTATACATTAACGATCTATTTGGAAATTAAATAGAGAAGAAATTGAATAGAAATGGAAATTGATTAAAAATGGAAGTGGAATAAAAAGTAAAATGGAAGTTGCATAAAATTAAAAATGGAAGTTCATTCAGGAATCGTCTATACATTAGCGATCTATTTGGAAACTAAATAAAAAAGGAAATTGAATAGAAATGGAAATTGAATAAAAATGGAAGTGGAATAAAAAGAAAAATGGAAGTTGCATAAAATTAAAAATGGAAGTTCATTTAAGAAACCTCTACACCTTAACGATCTATTTGGAAATTAAATAAAAAGGGGAATTCAATAGAAAAGGAAATTGAATAAAAACGGAAGTTGAATAAAAATAAAATTGGAAGTTGCATAAAATTAAAAATGAAAGTTCATTTAAGAAACCACTATACCTTAATGATCTATTTGGAAATTAAAAAAAAAATGAAATTGAATGGAGATGGAAATTGAATAAAAATAGAAGTTGAATAAAAAATAGAAGTGAAAACTGAATAAAATTAAACACGGAAATTCATTCAAGAAACCACTATACCTTAAAGATCTATTTGGAAATTAAATTAAAAAGGAATTTTATAGAGATTGAAATTTAATAAAAATAGAAGTTGAATAAAAATAGAAACGGAAACTGCATAAAATTAAACATGGAAGTTCATTCATTGAACCACTATACCTTAACGATCTATTTGGAAATTAAATAAAAAAGGAAATTGAATAGAAAAGGAAAATGAATAAAAATAAAAAAGGAAGTTGCATAAAATTAAAAATGGAAGGTCATTCATGAAACTACTAAACCTTAACGATCTATTTGGAAATTAAATAAAAAAGGAAATTGAATGGAGGTGAAAATTGAATGAAAATAAAAGTTGAATAAAAATAGAAATGGAAACTGCATAAAATTGAACATGGAAGTTCATTCAAGAAACCGCTATATCTTAACGATCTATTTGGAAAATAAATAAAAAAGGAAATTCAATGGAGATGGAAATTTAATAAAAATAGAAGTTGAGTAAAAATAGAAAAAGAAACTGCATAAAATTAAACATGGAAGTTCATTCAAGAAACCACTATACCTTAACGATCTATTTGGAAATTAAAGAAAAAAGAAAATTGAATAGAAATGGAAATTGAATAAAAATGGAAGTTCAATAAAAATACAAATGGAAGTTGCATAAAATTAAAAATGGAAGTTCATTCAAGAAACTACTATACCTTAACAATCTATTTGGAAATTAAATAAAAAAGAAAATTGAATGGGGATAGAAATTGAATAAAAATAGAAGTTGAATAAACATAGAAATGGAAACTGCATAAAATTAAACATGGAAGTTGATTCAAGAAACCACTACCCCTTAACGATCTATTTGGAAACTAAATAAAAAAGGAAATTCAATAGAAAAGGAAATTGTATAAAAATGGAAGTTGAATAAAAATAAAAATGGAAGTTGTATAAAATTAAAAATGAAAGTTCATTCAAGAAATCACTACCCCTTAACGATGTATTTGGAAATTAATTAAAAAAGGAAATTCAATAGAACAGGAAATTGAATAAAAATGGAAGTTGAATAAAAATAAAAATGGAAGTTGTATAAAATTAAAAATGAAAGTTCATTCAAGAAACCACTATACCTTAACGACCTATTTGGAAATTAAATAAAAAAAGGAAATTGAACGGAGATGGAAGTTGAATAAAGGTTCTGGCTAGCACGTCTGTCAACGGACTTACGGCATCAAACGGTCAAACGCACTCTCTGCAACACGACCTAAACCCTACGCGACTTGGGTGATGTTCCACTAACCCTAACATTTAATTAACCTTACAAAAGCACAAACCCAAGAATTAATATACACATAATAATAACATGAATAAAACAAATTAGGACATATATGATCTCATAATACCTTTACTGTTGGGGTGGTGGAGGCCTTCTGGCCGCCCACACCACCAAACGGTCAAACGCACTCTCTGCAACACGACCTAAACCCCTACGCGACTTGGGTGATGTTCCACTAACCCTAACATTTAATTAACGTTACAAAAGCACAAACCCAGGAATTAATATACACATAATAATAACATGAATAAAACAAATTAGGACATATATGATCTCATAATACCTTTACTGTTGGGGTGGTGGAGGCCTTCTGGCCGCCCACACCACCAGATGCTCGTTGATCTGCACCTGGATCTCCTGCAGATATTGCTCACAGATTGCTAACCTTTCTGATATGAACTGTTGAGTATAACGATCGGATGGAAGGCTAAGATAAAATTGTTTCTGTTGTATCCAAAATCTTTGGGCCGATAATAATGATCCTAATAAATCAACAGAGGGCATACATACTAGAACACGAGTTGCAAACTTTTATTGAAGAAGTAAAATATTTTACAAGCGGGGGTTTACAAGAGAGATAGGGAAAACATAAGGAAAATATAAAACTAAAGGCTATATAATTTTCTAAGTGCTTCAACAAGGGTGAAGCCTTCCCTTAAATAGAATAAAAAAGAAGATAGGAAATTATTACAAAGACAGGTGGCCTTCTTCGATTGCACCGACAGAATTCCTCCTTATCGCCTTATCTTCAAAGTGGCGGAAGTGGGGAACAACTTTCCTTTTCTACTGTTGGAGCATCTTTTGCTTTTCTGAAAGTAGTTTGTCCTGTTGTGCCGATGCTCCAAAGCTCGGGGTCCCTACTTTTACTGTTCTTGTCTTTTGCCATCTTTTCTGCAATTACAGTTGTAAAGGAATCCCAGAAGTCGCCAAGAGTGGGTTCCACATCATCTTCGGATTGAGACTTTCCTGCTAACACGTGGTCGGTTGGATCGGCCTCTGATTCAAATTGGGTATGACTGGTGCCTGACTTCATGGAGACGTCATCTTCGGGATTAACTGATTAAAGGAATTGCTCCTTAAGATAATCCATACTTTTCAGGATTAATTCATGTTCTGATAGGTTAGGATATTTCTGTTTTAACTCCTTTTGCATCTGAATGAAAGGATTAGTAACTGGAGATGGTGATGGTGCTGGTAATGCTGGTTGTTTGACAGACTCCCAGCAAGCTTTAGTGTGCTGTTGAATTTTCGGAATGAGATCCATTTTATCCCACCATTTGACAAAGAAGATTCTTTTCAAACGGGGAACCTTATTCTGGTAGTCACAAGCAAAGTCCCATTTCCATATCCAGGGAATACTGAAGCGGATAGAAAAATGGACAATGGCTTTACTGATTGACAATTCTCTATTTTTATTTAAATATGAATAGGCACGAGAATAAGCCACATGCCATTCATTGAATTCTGTTCTTACTGAATCGGGTAAAATATCAAGAGAGAGTCCGAACTTATCCCACCAAATGAGGAACCAGTTAGGGACATCATTTTTGAGAATATCGGACTGGAGACGGATAAACCAAGAGTGATTCTTGATCGGGTTCTAGTAATAGAATACCTGAGTAAAGGCATCTATGTAATCCCAATAGGAATACTTGGTCTGTTTATTGCGAAGATCAAGATCGCGAGTAGTATGCGGATGGATGCCCCAAGTGGAAATGGGCAGAATATGACGGATAACAATTTTACTATATTGAATTGGACTGGCAGCTTTGTTGACATCATGCAGAGTATGCTTGATTTCAGCAGCTCTAGTTTCAATGAGTATCTGTTCATAAATATACCTGTACTGATCAAAATGAGGAGGTGACTGTTGAGTGGTGAGATAACGGCGTTTTATCTCCCATGGGTCTGTCATCCACTGTTCATCTGACGGTTCGATCCAAAGGACCGTTTCCTCAGAAATACTGTTTGGTGTGTACGGATCTTCAGGCCTAAGGAGGATATCCTTAGCCGTAGGATTACTGGTTTGACCTCCTCCACGAGAGAGGGGTGGATATTTTGATGGATCATAGCGAGGGTTGGAACCCCGGCCACGACTGCGACCTCTTTGGCCTCTACTGGTCATTTGCGGATTTCTGCAAATATTCACGGGTCAAAAAGTCAGGCAAAGAGTTGGTTTCTCCTTTAATATATTCAATATCAAAATCAAAATTAGATAAATAACTCTGCCAGCCTACGAATATCTGTTTGGAAGCAAGATTTTTAACATCTTGTTTAAATATTTGTTTAGCAGCAGAGCAATCAACTCTGATAATAAAATGCTGGTTTAATAAATCATCCTGAAATTTAATAACACATTTGACAATGGCTAAACATTCCTGTTTAATGGTCGGATAATTTAAAGCAGCTTGATTCCAATGCCCAGAATGAAAACGTAAAAGTTCTTCTTTCTGGGTTTTGGGATTAAACTGTTTTAAAATACCACCGAATCCTTCATTGGAAGCATCGGTTTCAACAATTTTCTTCCATTCAGGATTAGGTAAATGTAAACAAGGTAACTGTTGGACTTTAGCTTTGATTTTCTGAACGGCTAAAGTATGTTCTGGCGACCATGGTGGAAGATTCTTCCGTAATCTGGTATATAAGATGTTAGCATCTGCAGATAAATTATGATAATAGTCTCTAACATAATTAAGACTTCCTAAAAATCTATGTAACTGAGTTTTGTCTTTAATTTCATCTGGAAATTTAGAGGCAAACTCCATACTTCTGTTGATGGGAATAATACTTCCATTAGAAATATTATGACCTAAATATCTGATGGTGGTTTGAAATAATTGCATTTTTGGTGCAGATAAGACTAAACCATTTCTGATAATTACATTCTTAAAAATATTAAGATGTTTAACATGCTGGTCAATTGATGAGGAGAAAATTAAAACATCATCAATATAAGACAAAGTAAATTCGGTAAAGGGATTGAAGATATCATTCATGATATGTTGGAATTCTGATGGGGCATTCTTGAGGCCAAATGGCATAACATTCCATTCGTAATGCCCAAAAGGTACTGTAAAAGCAGTTTTATAGCGATCCTGTTCAGCAATCTCTATTTGCCAATATCCTGATTTAAGATCAAAGTTAGAAAAAATTATGGCATCCTGGAGGCGATCTAAAAGATCCTTTTTATTCGGGATTTGATATCAAATCCATTGTAATTTATCATTTAACGGTTTGTAGTTAATCACAAGGCGGGGAATACCTCGTTCTAACTCTGCATTTTTATTAACATAGAAAGCGGTACAACTCCACGGGGAGTGGCTAGGACGGATAAGTTTCTTCTCAAGAAGACTTTGAATTTCTGTTTTCCATAATTCCATATATTCCTTTTTCATTTGACTAGGGCGAGCTCTAGTTGGAATATATTTTTCATCAAAATCAAACAAATAAAGTAAAATTTAGATTTTAATCTAAAAAAGATAATCAAATGTAAAAGAGATAATAATAACATTTTTTCATCCGTATTAACATTTATTTTTATTTTATTTTTTTTATGAAAAGGGGGTTAAGATTATGCAAATTAAAATAGGAAGGAAACCCAATGTAATTATTGTAAATTTGTGAAGTTTACTGTTTTTTTTTAAATTTCAAAAGAAATTAGTGCTATTTATTCAAAATTTTATTATGCACATCTCTAAAAATGCGCAATTGCATATTTATTTTTAGCCGATTTTTTAAAAATAAATTAGAGTTACGGATCATACTCAAGTTGAGGCGTAATTTAGTCATAATTAACAATACTCAGGGCTTAGTCAATTCAAACATGTGTATATATATATATATTGAAAGGTAAATTACACTCACCTTCTTCAAAATTGTATATATATAATTAGTTCCGCACTTTTGATATAATTATACTGACCTCTCTTTAATAAAATTCAGGGTAAATTACAAATACAACCCCTAAGGTTTGATTAAAATACAAATCGCCCCCTGTAGTTCTGAAAATTACATTCCACCCCTTGAGATTTTTAATTTCATAACAAATCGCCTATTTTATTAATAAATCATTAAGTTAATTAACAGTTTTTAATAATTTTATAAATATGTTTCAATTAATAATTTAGGTAATTTATTATTGTATAGGAGAACAATTATGAATTTCTTTTTTTTAGTTAATTTTGTTAAATAAAAAATTTTAACAAGGGGTATTTGTAATTTTTCAAACTACAGGGAGCAATCTATACTTTAAGCAAACCTTAAGGGGTGTATTTGTAATTTATCCTCAAATTAAAGCAACAAAAACTAATGCAAATGGTATATAAATACCAAAATAAACAAATAAATGTATATTTTGATAGAAAATGTATGATGATATTATTTTTTTTATTTATACAACTAACAAATTATTAATTAAAAATTACCTAAATACTATGCGAATTAAAATATCAAGAAAGATCAGTGCAATTATTTTTAAAATTAGGGTTAATTGTATTTTTCTTTTTTTAAATATCAAGGTGAGTGTGAGTACAGTCCAAATGGAGTCCAACCTGTTGGGCTTGAGATGCCCATCAACAAACGTACCTTAGGGCTCGAGTTGGGCCTACGTGACTCCTTACGTTTGGGTCTATTTAATTTGTTTGAATTTGGGGCTTTGTTGGTCCAATGTTAAAAATAAATAAATAAATTACAATAATATTTCCTAAAATTTAACACAGTTTTCATTTAAGTCCTTAAAGTTTTAATTTTATCAATTAAGTCCCTAAAGTATTAAATTCGAATCAATTTAATCCTGAAAACAATATAAAAATAGAACATAAGCCTAAAGGTTATATAAAATTGTGATAAAGTCCAGATTTTAATTTATTGTTAACTTAATTATCTTCTCTACGCTTATATTTTTATAAGTAGTATATTTCTAATTGCTTATATAGGTCTTCTTTTATTTCTATTCTACTATTATTTATATTCGTCTAATATGAAATTATTTATTTTATCTGATTTTGGACTATTTCTAATATTATTTTATATTTCATTTCATTATTTTTTTTTTATTATTCCACCATTATTCATAATCCGTTTAGATTATAATTACTTAGATCTATTTTTTTATTTTTATGGTGATATTAATTCAAAAAATTGCCTTGGAGAGTTCTCTATAAGGATAAAAATATCTATTTATATTATTTTTTATAAGAACTAACTGCTTACATTTATCTAATAATAAATATCGAATTCATGTATAATTTCTAATTGATTTTCCTTAAGATTTTTGTTAAGTTCTTTTAATAATCTGATTATAATATTGTTTTATTCGATAATTATTTGTGATGCAGTACTGTTAATTAAATTATTTTTAGCAATCTTCAACTATGATAACAAATGGCAAAATAACCTTGTGCTATAGTAATATGTTATTTGGGATTTACCTCATAAATAACAGAGGATTTTTATTTATTATTTTTTTTAAGAATGCATTTGAATCTTAAATTTGGAAAGGAATTTATACAAAAATAAATAAATAAAATAAATGCTAACATTGAGAGTTTGCATTTTTCTGTAATAAAGTGTCCATAAACTCAGTATTAGACGATTTTAGCTTAAAGTTAGTGATGTCTAATGATGGTTTAATGGATACAGGTTCAGCCTGTAGCATGTGGATAGATCCACTACTAGATTGTCCTGGTGGTTTAGGAGGTTCTGGAGGGCGGACATTAAGAGTCTGCATTTTCTGTAATAGAGTGTCCATAAACTCAGTATTAGACGATTTGAACTTAAAGTTAGTGATGTCTAATGATGGTTTAATAGATACTGGATGGAGAGTCGAAACTCCTGTGAAAGGTGGAGCTAAGGTTCTATCCTTAAAGGTAGAAACAGCTTCTTCAACTCGGGTTAGCTGCTTACTGATGGTTTGACAGATAAGATTTGTATAGTTATTCTATCTGGCTAAAGAGCCTTCTGCTTTGGAAAGTTTTCCTGATTGGGCATCTATATATGCAGTGGCTGATAAAGGTTGTCTGGTAGTTTCTCCATTTGGTACTAACTCCAAGCCTTGAGGAGGGGGATGTATCGAATGGATTACTTGTCCTTCTGTAGTAGTCCAGGCTTTATACTGGTCTTCTATCACAGTTACTTGTGACTGGGTGGCTGTATTATACCATTCAACAAAGGGTATTAATTTCTGGTGTAACTCAAGATGTTGATAATATTGAGTTTTATAGTCAGCTAACTGGTCAGGGGTATGATTGGTAAAATACCATTCTCTAAATTCTTTGTATTGGTTCTGGTTAAATTCCTGGTTTAGAATTTTTCTATTTTCACTACCTGGTGTAAAATCCATTAAAGATCAAAATTCATATCACTGGCCGTGGGGCTATCTAGTGTTGGTGCTGTGTAAACACCATGAGGAATTTGATTTTGGGAAAGACGGATTCCTCGAATTTCTGAAGTCATAGGATCTTCCTATGGATCACTAGGTGGTCTACTAGGAGGCCTAGAAGGTATCTGTTGAAGAATATTTTCTATCTGTCTTCTGGTTGGCGCATTGTCTACAGACTGACGACTGGATTCTGGATAGTCCACTTGGTAGGGAGGAGCAGATCTAAAACTGTTATTGGAAAGACTTCTAGGAGCGTTCTAAAACTAGATTAGAAAGAATTGCTTCTGGTAGGATGGGTTTCTGGAATCGGAGGTAAACATTTCCTCTGTCTGTCTGGATAACATCATCTATGTTAATGCTGTTGAGAGGTTTAGGAGGGACAGCATTGGGAATTTTCCCATCTGTCAGGAAAAGTTATATCCTTCCAAGGAGGATCTGGGAACGGCTACTTGACTACTGTAAAGATTTGTTTCAAATCAAATACTTTTTTCCTACTTTCAGTTTTCTTTTTGTACATAAGGATTTAAAGTTTGTTAAAGCCTTAATACAAATTCTGGAATGAACTGAAAAGGGAGGTGTTCCCTGGTTTATTACTCATAGCCATGAGTAAGAATCTGAGCTCAGGGTTTCTGAAAGATTAGTGTCACACAAGGCCTACACTAAGATTTTGGATAAATATCCAAAATAACTGGTCCATGAGACAAACTTGTCTCAATAGCTGCCCCATAAAGTGAGGCACGCCAGTTAAGGCATCGGAACCCTCACGTAAGGTGCATTGAATACTGGTGTTTTGACCAAGGAGGGTCAAAGGTTTGAATGGGGATAGAAATTGAATAAAAATAGAAGTTGAATAAACATAGAAATTAGAAACTGGCATAAAATTAAAACATGGAAGCTGAATTCAAGAAACCACTACCTTAACGATCTATTTGGAAATTAAATAAAAGGAAATTCCAATAGAAAATAGGAAATTGTATAAAATGGAAGTTGAATAAAAATAAAAATGGAAGTTGCATAAAATTAAAATGAAAGCTCATTCAAGAAATCACTACCCCTTAACGATGTATTTGGAAAATTAATTAAAACAGGAAAATTCTATAAAATGGAAGTTGAATAAAAATAAAATGGAAGTTAGCATAAAATTAAAAAATGAAAAGTTCATTCAAAAACCATTATACCTTAACCGACCTATTTGGAAATTAAATAAAAAAAGGAAATTGAACGGAGATGGAAGTTGAATAAAAAATGGAAAGTGGAACTGCATAAAATTAAAACATGGAAATTCATTTCCAATAACCACTAATACGCTTAACGATCTATTTGGAAATTAAATTAAAAAGGAAATTGATATAGAATTGAAATTTAATAAAAATAGAAGTTGAATAAAATAGAAAGGAAACTGCATTAAAAATTAACATGGAAAGTTCATTCCTGAACCACTATAACCTTAACGATCTATTTGGAAATTAAATAAAAAGGAATTGCACATAGAAAAAAATTGTGAAAATGAATTGAATAAATACAAAAGAGTTGCACTAAAATTAAAAAGGAAGTCATTCCATGAACACTATACTTAACAAGATCTATTTTGGAAATTAAATAAAAAAGGAAATTGAATGAGATGAAAATTGAATAAAATAGCATGAATAGAAAATAGAAAATGGAAACTGCATATAAATTAACATATGGGAAGTTCATTCAAAAGAAACCCTATATCTTAACGATCTATTTGGAAATTAAATAAAAAAGAAGATTATGAGATGGAAATTTAATAAAAATGGAAAGTTGAAAGAAAAATAGAAAATTGAAGTTTGCATAAAATTAAGAGCATGGAAGTTCATTCAAGAAACCAAAACCTTAACGATCTATTTGGAAATTAAATAAAAAAGAAATTGGAATGTAGAAATTGGGAGAATTGATAATAAAAAGAAGTTGCAATAAAAATAGCAAATGGAAGTGCATAAAATTAAAATGGAGGTTATTCAGAAACACCTATCCTTAACGATTTATTTGGAAATTAATAAAAAAGAAATTTGAATGTGAAAGAAAAAGAAATGAATAAAAGAGTGAAATAAAACATAAAATCGGAAATGCATAAAATTAAAACATGGAAGTTCGATTCAAAAACCACCTACCCCTTAACGATCTATTTGAAAGACAAATAAAAGGAATTCATAAGAAAAGAAATTTGATATAAAAATGAAGTTGATTAAAATGAATGTATAAAATTAAAAATGAAGTTCATTCAAGAAAACACTATACCTTAACATGTATGTGGAATTAAATTAAAAGGAAATTGACATAGAACAGAAATTGAATAAAATGGAAGTGAATAAAAATAAAAATGAAGTTGCAATAAAATTAAAAATAAGTTCATCAGAAACCACTATAATTAACGACTAATTGGAAATTAAATAAAAAAGGAATTGAATAGAAAAGGAATTGAAACAAAAATAAAGTGGAATAAAAATAAAAAATGGGAGCCAGCATAAAATAATTAAACATGGAAGTTATTGTCAAGAAACCTCTACCCTTAACGATCTTATTTGGAAATTAAATTAAAAAGGAAATTAAAATAGAAAGGAAATTGAATTAAAATGGAAGTTAATAAAAATAAAATAGAGTTGCATCA
>NW_021037362.1:0-10271 GCF_004153795.1 Camellia sinensis | reverse complement strand
CCATCGATATTGTTCGTTTTGGGCCACGCCCGTAGGGATTTGTTTTTCTCAGTGGGTCACCCATCCCAGAACTACTCTAACCTAAGCATGCTTAACTG
The DNA here is from genome assembly GCF_004153795.1 of Camellia sinensis. NCBI lineage: Eukaryota > Viridiplantae > Streptophyta > Magnoliopsida > Ericales > Theaceae > Camellia > Camellia sinensis. Next base: position 10,173 of record NW_021037362.1, on the reverse strand, counting down.
TGGAGTTTTGTTAGGGATTTCACTACCCTGTAAAAGGCCTTGATCCTATATAAGGATCTAGATTTTTACTTTTATAGCCCAAGAACTCCTCCTCCATTCCCGATGTGAGACCTCGGGATCTTACAATAAAAAATTAGTATTAAGACCCGACCCACCCACGGAACTAGACAAGATATAGATGAATTTGATATTCAACTTTAGGAACTTTTAGACAAAAAGTTAATCGAAGAAACTAGAAGCTCTCACTCTAGTCTAGCTTTTATGGTAAAAAACCATGATGAAATTAAAAGAGGAAAAGTCCGAATGGTAGTCAACTATAAACGGCTAAATAAAAATTTAGAATTTGATGGATATTTTATTCCAAGAAAAGATGTTTTGATTAGCTTAACCAAAGAATCAAAAATCTTTAGCAAATTCAATTGTAAGAGTGGATTTTGTCAAATTCAATTGACTGAAGAATAAAAAAAAATGACAGCTTTCAGTACACCTAGGGGACATTAGCACTGGAATGTTATGGCTTTTGGGTTAAATATAGCACCACAGGTATTTCAACGGTGGAAGGATACAATTTTTAAAGATCTTAAAGATTGTTGTCTAGTCATAATTATTTTTTATATTTCCAAAGCATATTATATTTTCAGGGTTAATTATCATTATAGATTGTTGTTGGTACCTAAAACTCGCCTAATGTATTTATCTGGTGCCTAAAATCTCTCTTTATGATTTTAAAGACTTAATTATGGCCAATAGTCAAAAGATCTTAATGAATATATGGGATTTGACATACACTAAGCATATAAGTTTTACAACAACTATAAATGAAACAAATAATTATGAAGATATAAAATACAAAGGATACACAATTAAAGACTAAACTTGACGAATAATATTTTCTGATTGTTTTTTTTAATATCATAAATCACACCATACACACTTATATATATATATATATCAAAATTTATACATAGACAGAAATACTTACATAGTTTGATCTTACTTTCAAAAGCACTTCGCCAAGCTCTGATACCAATTACAAAAGGAAAGGAGCTTTCTATTATTTTTATTATGGAGTTATGATAGAGTTATGAAGTTAAGAGAAGTTAGAGGCGAAGTAGGAAACAAAGGGATGGAGAGAATTTGCATTGTTCGATTATGTTGGCATCAATGCCAATTTATAGACTACAACTTTGGAAATACAAATGAAAAAGCATCGAGCCTAAAAACAAAAAAGTCATCAAGCCTAACGGTAGGCTTTTTGGTTTTCCAAAGGCTAGAAAAAATGTCCTAACATAATAAACACAATGGATCATAATTCCATAATCAAAATAGTAGAAAGCTCATTTCCTTCTATTTGTTTGTAATTGGTATCAAAGCTTTGTGAAGAGCTTTTGAAAGCAAAATCAAACTATGTAAATATTTTTGCCTATGTATAAATTTTGATATATATATATATATAAGTGTGTATGGTGTGCTTTATGATATAAAAAAAAAATTCAAAATATATTATTCGTCAAGTTTAGTCTTTAATTGTGTATCCTTTGTATTTTATATCTTCATAATTATTTGTTTCATTTATAGTTGTTGTAAAACATATATGTTTAGTGTATGTCAAATCTCATATACTCATTAAGATCTTTTGACTATTGGCCATAATTAAGTCTTTAAGATCATAAAGAGAGGTTTTAGGCACCAGATAAATACACTAGGAGAGTCTTAAGTAACAACAACAATCTATAATGGCAATTAACCCTGAAGATATAATATGCTTTGGAAATACAAAAAATAATGTTAATAATAAATATGACCATAGTTTGCATATTACAAAAGAATCTGCAAATATAAATAGTGCGTGTTCTAATTTAAATAATATTACTGATATTATGTGTCCTTGATTTTCTAAATTAGATAAAAATTCATTGATTATGTTGCAACAACACTTTAGGGAGATAGGTTGCAATGGTTTAGACGGTGGAAAAAAAAATCTAAAATTGGAAAAAGTCCAAAAATAGCTTTGTTGGCAAATTTTCTTACGCTTGATACAATATTAACTGAGTTTGCAAAAATCATAAAAGAAAATTTATGTGGTTTTGCAAGAGACACTAATTTGTAAGCAAATGCAAAATATATTTTGACTAAATTAGAATTATATAATATTTGTCTTTTTTAAGACTATGTTCAAATTTTTAAAAAATAATCTTATTGATCGACCAGCAAATCAACCCTAGTTAGATAAATTTTTTCATGGGATAAGTTATGTATTAAAACATACCCTGATTTTCTAAAAAAAATGGGGAAAGAAAAACATAATAATCTAGGTTTTTGCATTAATTATGTTCTAAGACTGATAGCAGACCGGTGTCGAGAAGCAAAAGTGAAAAAACAAATAAAAAATCAAATTTTCAACTCACAAATGTTCAAAAATGTTTGTGATAAAATTTTGGAAGAAAATTGAAAAATTGGTTGTAATACAATTCCCAAACGAAAAGGATTTTCCACAAAACGCAGAACATAAATGGAAACTTTAGAAAAAGAACAAAAAAAATTCAAAAAAGAAAAAGTATATTCAAAAAAAGAAACCAATAAGTGTTTCAAAAAAGAAAACTTGTAAATGCTACATTTGTAACGAAGAAGGTCACTATGCACCCAAATGCCCAAAAAGGGAAAAAAGTGCAAAGAAAATGATCAAAGTTCTTGAAGAACAAGATTTTGAAATAATATATGGCGAAGAAATTTTTGATGAAGAACAAATCTTGTACGAAATTTCTAGTGATGAAGAAAGTTTAGATGAAGAACTAATCTTAATGACGATTAATATTCAAGGAATATCTCAAGAAGCAGATAGTATATCTCCAGAAGAATTACAAGCCATTCAACTTGGAGATGTAATCAGAGAAGAAACACTTTTACTGAAGAAGAATTAACAAAATTTGCAAAAATGCAGAAAGTTGTGGTGCCAGAAATTTATAAACTTTCAAAATTCAACTTTTTTTTAGCAAGAGTATTTGAACAATACAAACACTCAAGCAAAATAGTCCGAAGTAGGAAATATTGATATTTCTTTTTTTTATAAGAAAAAGGTTACAAGATGGAAAAAGAAATATCCTGAAATTCAATATATTCATATTGGATTAATACAAGTGACCATAACAGTCTTATTCCGCCAAGGGATATATACTCTTATTTTGGCAGTACGTTTTGATAAACGATTTTCCGATCCAATGAAAGCAATCATTAGAAGAATTCAATCTAATTTGGCTAATGGAGTAGTTTGGTTTAATGTTAGACCAAATTTCTTTATTTCCATAAATGATCCTAATCTTGAAGACATAGTCAGAATAAGAATTAAAAAACAAGGATTAGGAATGAAATCTAATTCACATGATTTGGCTATTCGTTGGAAAACAATTTACGAGTTGACCAAATTTCCTAAAACAAAAACAAGATCAAATGATAATAAAATCATTGAAATCTTTGGACTAAGACCATTTGATACGGTAATCCAACCCCGTGTAATGAATTTGAGCGATTTAGAAGTCCCTCGACAATGGTTAATCTATAACTTAGTGGGACAAAGAGAATCTTCTAAAACAAAAAAATACTGCACAAATACAAATGCAAGCATCAAGAAAAAATTTATATATTGAAAATACAGTTCCAAAAATTAAAAGATCAACTTCTGTATTTGAAAAAGATTTTCCTAACAAATCATTTTCAAAATTAAGCATTGGTGAACTGGGTATAATTCTAATCAAGAATCTATTACTTCAAACAATGTTCAGATTCCTATTTTCCCAAGAACAAGAAGACAATCTGAACATATTAAGTTTGCATATATGTATCATTTTCAAATAAAAAATGTTGATATTATTTTTTCTCCTAGCTAAAGAAAAAGAAGATACACATATGTATTGGGAACATTTAATTTTGCAAGTTATAAACGCTATAACCTTAGTGTTCTCATAGACACAAGAGCTACAATCAGCTAATGTAAATGGAATGCCATACCAAAAGAAAAATGGACATTAATAAAATATCCAATTTTGGTTACTGGAATTGATGGAAACCATACTTCCATACAATTCAAGGCTAAAAATATAGCAATTTATTAAATGATAGCAAGTTCATTATACCAAAAATTGTATGTTTTCCTTATATGCATGGAAATTTCCTTCTGGGAAATAATTTTATATATAAATACCTTCCAACGTAAATACAAGAAAAAGCCATTTCATTAAGCATAAATAATGTCTTAATTCATATTCCATTGTTAGAACAGCATTAATATATTTGTGATAAAGAGTTTACGCCCGTTCCACGTGGTGATTTAACTCCCATCATCAAAGCTATTGATGAATCACATTGGATTTATAAAATTCGAGAAGAAAATTTTAGTGAAAATCCATTAAAACTATGGCAACGTAATTCGCGTCATTGTAGTTTGAAATTAAAAGACCCTAATGTTATCATTAGAGTAAGACCAATGATCTATACTAGACAAGATATAGATGAATTTGATATTCAACTTTAGGAACTTTTAGACAAAAAGTTAATCGAAGTAACTAGAAGCCCTCACTCTAGTCCAACTTTTATGGTAAGAAACCGTGCTGAAATTAAAAGAGGAAAAGCCCGAACGACAAAATGAAAATTTAGAATTTGAAGGATATTTTATTCCAAGAAAAGATGTTTTGATTAACTTAACCAAAGGATAAGAAATCTTTAGTAAATTTGATTGTAAGAGTGGATTTTGGAAAATTCAATTGACTTAAGAGTCTAAAAAATTGACAACTTTTAGTACACCTAAAAGACATTACCTCCGGAATGTTATGGATTTTAGTTTAAATATAGCACCATAGGTATTTTAACGGTGGATGGATACAATTTTTAAAGATCTTAAGGATTATTGTGTAGTTTATATTGATGATATACTTCTCTTCTCTAAAAAGCATAAGAAACATTTAAAATTACTTTGTGAAAATTTCCAAAAACATGAAATTATTTTATCACCAAAAAAGATTGAACTAGAAAAATAATCAATTGAATTTTGGAAAATAATTTTATACTAGAAATGTTTAAAATTACAAGAGCATATTTTGTCCAAAGTACGAGATTATTACGGAGTTTATTAGGTATTTTAAATTATGGACGAAATTTCATCAAATTTTTTTCAAAAATAGAAATTCTTTGGTTAACCAAATTAAGAGAAAATGTTATTTTCGAATGGACAGCAGAAAATGTTGCTTTAATTAAACAAATTAAAGAAAATGTTAAAACTTTATCAGATGTTTATCGTCCTAAAGCAAGTGATAAATTAATTTCAGAAACTGATGCATTAGAAGCATGCTGGGGTGTGTTCTTAAAGCAATACCAGATAACTTATAAGATGATAAAGAGATACCTTTATTAGAAAATAGGATTAGACTAAGAAAAAAATTCAATACCCATAAAATTACAAAAAAAAAAAAATTAAAAAAAAAAAAAAAAAAGTAATTTGTGGATATAATTCTGGACAATTTAAACCAAATGAACATAAATATATTATTTTTGAAAAAAAAATTACTTAGAATAAAATTGGCAATAAAAAGTTTTCATATTTATTTAACCTCAGAAAATTTTATTGTGCGTACTGATAATATGGCAGAAAGAGATTTCTTAATCAATAAAAAACCTATTGAGCAAGGAAGAAGATTAGCCTGGTATAATAAAATTTATGAATATACTTTTGAGGTAGAACACCTTAAAGGTACTAACAATTTTCTTGCAGATTTTCTTATTATAAATTGTTTCAGAAAATTAAATTACTAAACAAGTAATTTTAATTTTTGCTGAAGGCCTCTAGACCAAGAGGAAAAAATGGACAAAGGTAAACAACCTGCTCAAGGAGATTGGATAACAATTACTAAAAAAACAATCCCCAAAGAATAAAAAGTTTATGTTGTGTTTGCAGGAAGACAACCTGAAATTTACACATAATGGAATGAGTGCAATAAGCAAGTTTGGGGATTTACGGGAGCAAGTTTTAAATCCTATGATAGCATGACTAAAGCTAAAAAAGCTTTTTACTCTGCACCAGCTATGCTTGTTTATCAAAATAATTTTTGTCAAATGAGAACTAACCCAATTCCAACTAATATTTAGACATCTAAACTAAATGAATTTGAAATAAAATTTTTTTTTAACCCTGGTATATCTAGAGAAATTTATACAGAACTCAATGGAGTTTGGAAAACTCACATTGTAGAAAACAAAGTGAAATTTCAAAAACACATGGGAGTTCTGGCTAACAAATTAGCTGAGCAAATAGCTAAATAAAAAGATTTGTAAAATTTTTGTTTCAATATCCTTAAACAAATGAATTAGAATGATTTTAATTTTGAAAAAATAAACAATTTTCTTTAGCTATCAGACCTCATATCATATGAGTTTTTTTATTCAGTTTTTGAACAAATAAAACGAATTTGTCTTTTTGAAAAAGCAAGAACTTTGCTTCCAAAAGAAATTTTTTTATTAATCAAAAATAGAGTTGAGGATCATCGTGATAAGATTAGACAAATCTTAGAACGATCTTATGATAAATTAAATTTTAAAGATAGAATTCCCAAAATAACCATCATGGCAAACCATGACATGTGGTTTTTTGAAGACATAGATTAGGGAATAACTAATCAAGTTATTTTCCAAATTTTAGATCCAATCCAGTGGATAGAATATCCAATGATCATAAAAACAATGCTCTCATGGGTAGTAAAAGGCTTCCGATGGAGTAAATATTTTACTTTTTGGATCTCTAGCACAATTGGTTGGCAAGAACGAGAACATTTTTTCCAACCATACCAAATTTGGTATCTCAAAGAAACTAAAGATTTTGAATTTGAAGATGATTATTTGGATGAAGATCGCAAGAGGGAGCAATTGGAAACTATTCAAAAACTTCCTTTAACAGAATATTGGATAGACAGTATAATAACTGTTTCACAGGCAACTTCAAATATCGATGGCTCAGCAAAATTGCTATTCATGGTCACAGATGGTAGAATACTCTTTGTCACTCATTTTCCCATAACATATCAAGGTCTCCTATGCAAATTAATGAGTCTCTTGATATATTATTAAATCTCAAAAAGAGAAATAATTTGGATCTTCCATTAGAACTAGCCATGACCGCGGATGATGTAGAACAATTTCGGAATGTGCAATACAACCAGGATCCTGATTCCCCTCCATTAGAGACTAATGAAGAATATCACAATCTCATAAACAGAATTGAAGCATAGTGGACCCCACTATTATATGCAGTTGTCTCATGATCGACTCCAACTATATCTAGGACATGTAGAGCAACCTGCAGCGTTAGGCGAAAAATGGTCAGACAAATCCTTTCAACCAACGCTACATGACAAATAAGATCCCTGAATATTATCTCTACCAATCTATCTCTTTGAACAACGAGGCGGGTAAACAATGTACATAATTGTAGAAACTGTAGAGATTGTCAAAAGATATGAAATAAAAAGTCATTATAATTATTATTGTTTAGACTTTTTAGATCCATTGTATTTATTATTTTAGGACTTTTTTCTAGCCTTTGGAAAACCAAAAAAGCCTACGGTTAGGCTTGATAACTTTTTTATTTTTAGGCTTGATGACTTTTTTGTTCGTATCTCCAAAGTTGTGGTCTATAAATTGGCATTGATGCCAACATAATGGAACAATGTAAATTCTCTCCATCCCTTTGTTGTTTACTTCATCTCTAACTTCTCTTAACTTCATAACTCCATCATAATTCCATAATATAAATAGTAGAATGCTCATTTTTTTTTAAAAATCCATTGCATTCTTGTCTCATACTTGATTTTGATGTTCAATAATTTTTAAATATTTATATGACTAAGCCCATGTGGGGACACATTTTTTGGACAGCAACACATGGCCGAGGTGGCACCAAAGTGCTAGCCGAGGTGCCACGTGTTCTGGTCATGATACCGAAATAATCTTGGCTAGGCCAAGGTTATCTGCGGAGATACCAGAATTCGAGATGAGCGGATAAGTTACAAGAGTCCTAGAATGAGAGAAGACTTCAGCCTGGATAAGGATGAAACTCTTAGGGAGTTTATCTTTATCTATTTGACAGTCTTGGATAGGCATTGAGCTAGAGTCCATTGATGCTAGGCTTCTATGGGGACCAGGTCAGTGTTGGTTATAAAAGTAAGGCACCTTCGTGGGTCTAAGATATGCTTTTTGTATTCTGAATAGTAAGTTAAGCACTTTTACTATCTTTGAGAGATAACTGACTTGATCGTCGAAGTGCCCCCGGGTGGACGAACCACCGCCGAAATCTTATCTTTCTATGACAGGTTATTCAGGATTAATCTATTCTGCCAATGCTTTCCAGCTGAGTACTTGTTTGGCAGTGTGGTCGGAAATTGACACATACAATTTGGCACCATCTGTGGGAAAGAAAGGAGAATAGATGGCCAACGACGGACATAAAGAAAAGGTTGGGGACGACTTCCCTACTGGGAGTGGTAAGCACTTTGATCCCAACGTAGAGAAGGATAATTACAATGAAGAAACTTGGGATCAGAATCTCAGAGAGAAAGACGTCGGCCAGGAGGGCAACGTACCAAAGAAGGCAGACAGAGGCGGGTATTATAAAGAGAACGACCTTCAGGTGTGGAAAGATAGATGCCTGCGGAGGGATGGAGAGATGAAGGGAATGGTGGACAAATTGGCGAACCTGCAAATGGTCGTCAATTTCATGATGCAGAACAACGTCATGCAGCCACCGTTCCCGTTACAAGATACGCTGATTCCAGTGGCCAAGAAAGATGCCTGAAAAGGGGGCAGAAAATAGTTCCTGTAGTCCCACAGCACGACAGGACCAAAGGACATTCTCACCGGCCTTCACAGGAGGACGAACATGGAGAATCAAAGAGAAGAGAATCCCAAAAGACACTCGAACCAAAGAAGCATGCACCAAAGAACATCGGGATGTTCAAGGGAAGGAACTCTGTTTCGACCCAACTAATGGAGAGAGGTCCAAGAAGGCAAAAAATGAGTTCACAGTAATTAACACTCCCTTCCCTTACAATGCTATCCTGGGAAGGCCATGGCTGCATGCAATGGGGGCTGTTCCCTCAATGTTGCACCAGCTGTTGCGGTTCCTAACAGAGCACGAAATTGAGGAGGTCAGAGGGGATCAAGTGCAGGCAAAGAATTGCTCCATGGCAGCAATGAAATCCACCTACAAAATACGAGAAGTAGAAGTCGCAGAGATTGAAAATGAGGACATGGAAGTCCTAGATGACGTTAGCAAAGAGCCAGCCAAGAAGAGTGAGGAAGCCCTGAAGAAAGTCCTTGTCCAGCAAGGGGATGAGGAGCGATTCTTCCTTCTCGGCTCGGGCTTGGCCGAGGAAGAGGAAAAAGAGCTAGAAGCGTTCTTGAGAGCAAACATTGAGATGTTTGCCTGGACGCCGAACGAGATGCTTGGCATTGACCCCGAGGTCACTTGTTATAGACTGAATGTGGATAGGTCAGCCATACTTGTCATCCATCGAGCAAGAAGGCTGACGTTGATGCATGTCGAGGCAGTAGAAGAGGAAGTGGCTAAACTTCTGGAGGCCAGGTCCATTCGAGAGGTAAATTACCCGATATGGTTATCAAACACGGTGGTTGTGAAGAAAAAGAATATGAAGTGAAGGGTCTGTGCGGACTTCACTAGCCTGAACAAGGCTTGTCCTAAAGACAGTTTCCCACTACCCAAGATTGACTAATTGGTGGATGCCACTTCAGGGCATGGAAGGATGAGCTTCCTGGATGCATATAGGGGGTACCATTAGATAGCTATGTGCCATCCAGATGAGGAGAAAACTGCATTTATCACCCCAAAAGGGCTGTATTGCTACAGAGTGATGTCGTTTGGGCTGAAAAATGTAGGAGCAACTTACCAGAGATTGGTGACCAAGATGTTCAGGCATCTAATAGGCAAAACAGTGAAGGCATACATAGATGACATGGTCGTGAAGACCACGAAACCTAAGGATCATCTGGAAGACGTAAAGGCAGTTTTTGACATCCTTAGAACATATTGGCTCCGACTCAATGCATTGAAGTGTGCATTTAGAGTTGGGACTGGTAAGTTCTTAGGATACTTGGTTACCAGAAGGGGCATTGAGG
>NW_021037353.1:0-11801 GCF_004153795.1 Camellia sinensis | reverse complement strand
AGATTGGTATATGGGTATTATGAAGTTTCTTATGTCGTTGTGGGTTGATTGGCTTCGTTGTTATCTTTGTTGACTCGGGAATCAGTGTCTGGATCTACTTTAAATTCTTGTAGACTTTTGATTGACCCTGGTAACTGTGACGAGTCTGATATAGCGGATCCGGGGTTTTACCCTTGTTGTACAGTGATCCGGACATAGTGTCCGTGGATGTTTGGTGTGTAATTATTTTGTGGTGACCCTTTATTACTTGTAATTGAGTTAATAAGGAGGATGTTAGTTGGGCAGGATTCTTGTTGACAGGTTGTTGAGTTTAGAAACCAAACACAGTTGCCCAGATTGTATCTTTTGTGTCCTGGGGGGGGGGTGACGGGCTTGGCGAGGTGGCGGAGGGTTGGCGCTCCAAGCGGTAAATACACCCACAGTTATTTGCTTGTGCAGTAGTTCTGTACGTCGAGCGTGGAGTTTGGGGCCGCTCGCAGCGGATCTTGCGTGAGGCCGCTCAGAGCGTAGAGTTTGTAGCTCGAGCGGAGGGCCTGGTTCTGCAAAGTGCTTAAGATGCATTGCACCACGCCGCACGCCGCCTGCCGTTATCTGGCAGCTCGAAGCGGGAAAGGGTTGGCCGCTCGAGCGGAAGTCTAGTGAGTGGCCGCTCGAGCGGTGTGTTTTACGCTCGAGCGGCAACGACTGGGTTTAAGGTCCCGAAAATTGTGACTTTTTCAAATCACTTTTTTTCCACTTTCTCTTCTCTCGCTCTTACTTTTCCAAAATCACATGTTGGCCTTTCACTCCTAGACTCTACCTTCTCTCGAGGTTTTGATCTAGTAGGAGTGATTCTACTCCCTTTGGTCTTTTCAAAAAAGTTTGCTTGAATCGTCGAGGGCTTTCATGTTTAATCTGAAAATCTCGGGTTTGGAGCACGTTGGTTTTTTGTCGTCTCTCCTTTGGGACTTTTCCGATTTGAGGTGTGGGATAACTTACTCTCCTCTAGTGGGTTTTGGTCTTTAATTTGGTATTATATTGAGTGCTTGGCTTGGTGGGTTGTGGGAATGTTTGTGCAAGGTTTGGGGCTTTTGTGATAATGTTTTTACACGAAGAAGTTGGGTTTTATTCAATAATAAACTAGATGCATATTTGGCACGAGACAAAGAGATGGAATCGATTGTATTGAATCATTGATGAAGCTCGAACCTAAGGGGTTGAAATTTTAATTATGGAATCCAATAGCACTAATTCACATTGTTAATTAAGTTGGGATAATTATTTGTGAGAATGAGGTGAGAAATGAGGATGAAATGTTGATTGAATATCCATTTGTGCATTTATTTTCCGTGTGTAAAGTACAATAACATCGAGGTGGTCGACTTCTAACAGAATACACGTGTTCTCAGTTCATTCAATAGTTTACAGTTTACAATTCGGTTCAACATTCAATTTCCTGTTCCTTCGAGTCTTTCCACACTATCTCATAGTCGCCAAAAGCAGAAGGCAATTCGTATATTAATCCCCATGATGTCAAAGATGATATCAAAACAGTCAATCACATGTTAAACACGATTTACACATCCTCAGAGCCCCAATTGCAGAATATAATGGCACTGAGCAGTTATTTACACAAGGCGTATTGAATTCACATACTTTCGGACAATCAGGGTTTTTAAAAGCTTCTTGGATGTTAATAACATCTACATAATACCAAAGGATGACATTTTGGACAAAACAAATGAATAATCGTCTCGGAATCAAAGCACACCCGTTCACGACCGTCAGTGGCCGACCTAAGATCGATTAGACAAACCCACCCGTACAAAACCATCAATGGCAAAAGAGATATCTCAACAAAGGTGCTACATAGGCTTAACGTCCCCTAGCACAAAAGGACGTCTCAAGAATGTTATCAAAACAAACACAATACCGCTCACATAACCTGATTTCCCAAAATCCGATAACACTGAAGTAGACATATGAAACATATTTTGATTAGTCAAGGATAAATATTCATTACTGTTTACAGTCAAATCAATCTATTGTCATCGGCTTCCATAGCGTCAAATAACCAAGAGTATGACAATACACAAGCATTGTTCCTTAAGACACCCGATCACTGGATTTGCACAATTCAGTTCATTTCTAACACATATGTCCTCAATAGTTGAAGGTTGGTTCTCAACGGTGTTCATGGTTAGATCAATTTGTTGATAGCCCATAAAATGTCTTTCAAGTAAGTCAAGTACTCCAAACGGATTCAAGTTTTGGGTTTATCAATTTTCCTACCAAGAATAATCTGGCTATTTATTCATACGTAATCTGTACTTCCCCTTAACAAGGTCAAATCAGATAGAGGGTCTCATCAAATTAATCCCGTCAAAGGTCTTGCCAAATCAAATCGAGCAAAGGTCCCATCAAATTATATCAAATGAGGGTTCTAACAGGCCCAATCAAACAAAACTTCTATCAGATTGAATCAGATAAAAGTTTTCTCGATGGGGTATTTTTGGTTCTGTAAGGCACACTGGTGCAAGTATTCACATAACAAATTCCTTGCAGGGATACCTTACAAGTCGGAAACTATATAAAGGAGAACGAACCATTACGGTTCGGAATGGAATAGAAGTGGACGCTGAGGCTATTGGCACCCTCCGTCTAATTTTGGACTCTGGTTTCATTTTAGATTTAGTAAACACAGTTTATGTTCCTGTTTTTACTAGAAACCTAATTTCTGTTTCACAACTTGATTCCTATGGTTATGAATTTAAGTTTGGAAATAATAGAGTCTCTTTATTTCACAATTCTCATATGATTGGTTCTGGTACTTTATATGGTAATCTTTATTCATTGAATTTAGATTCCACCTATGCACAATCTCTTTTATCCTTTAATGTAAACGACTTGGTAAATAAAAGAGAAAGCGAGTGAATGAAAATTCATCCATGTTGTGGCATAAGCGCTTGGGCCACATATCAAGAGAAAGGATGGAACGTCTTATTAAAGATGGAATTTTAAGCTCACTTGATTTTTCTGATTTTAGTACTTGTGTGAATTGCATTAAAGGAAAATACACAAAGATAAAGAAAAAGGGTGCTACTAGGACTACTGAATTATTAGACACAATTCATACTGATATATGTAGTCCTTTTACTGTTCCAACTATTTATGGACGTAAATATTTTATTACTTTTATTGATGACTTTTCTAGGTATACTTATGTGTATCTTATTCGTGAAAAATCAGAAGCACTGAATATGTTCAAACTTTATAAAGCTGAAGTTGAAAATCAACTTGGCAGACGAATTAAAAGTATAAGATCTGATAGAGGTGGTGAATATTATGGTAGATTCACTGAGTCGGGTCAAAGTCCAAGTGTTTTTGCTTTATTTTTGGTTGACAATGGTATTGTTGCTAACTACACAATACCTGGTACACCTGAGCAAAATGGTGTAGCTGAGCGACGAAACCGTACTATTTTGGACATGATGAGAAGCATGATGAGTAACTCTTCTTTGCCAGATTACTTGTGGGGTGAAGCTTTAAAAACTACTGTACATGTTCTTAATAGGGTTCTTAGTAAGGCTGTGTCTGTAACTCCTTATGAGTTGTGGGTTGGTAGAAAACCTAATTTGAATTATTTATATGTATGGGGTTGTCCTGTTGAAGCAAAAAATTTTAACCCACAAATAAAGAAATTAGACCCTAGAACTATAAGTTGTTATTTCATTGGATATTCTGAGAGATCAAAGGGTTTTAGATTCTATCGTCCCACTCATAGCACTAGAATTGTTGAAACTAGAAATGCCGTGTTCTTAGAGGATGAAAACATTAGTGGGATTATGAATCTCAAAAATATTTCTTCGGAGGAAAATCGTGATTTTACGCCTTCCATGATTATCCAAGAAAATGTTGTACCTGAACCTATTGGTACACAAGAGATTTCTCACATTGAAAAAGAAGTTATCCCAGTTGCAGAACAACCTTTACGCAGATCACAAAGAGAAAAGAAACCAGCCATATCAGATGACTATGAGGTTTACCTAAATGAGTGTGATATAGGCTTGGAGAACGATCCTGTTTCTTATGCCCAAGCCATGAAAAATGGAAATGCAACTCAATGGTTAAATGCCATGAAAGATGAGTTAAAATCCATGAAAGACAACAATGTCTGGGAACTTGTAGAATTGCCTAAGGGAGCCAAAACTGTTGGATGCAAATGGGTTTTTAAAACCAAGCGTGATCCTAAAGGCAATGTCGAACGATACAAGGCCAGATTAGTTGCTAAAGGATACACTCAAAGACTATACGGAAACTTATTCTCCCGTTTCTAATAAAGATTCCTTGAGAATAGTCGTGGCCTTAGTAGCTCATTATGATTTAGAGTTACATCAAATGGACATTAAAACACCTTTTTGAATGGTGACTTGCATGAAGTGGTCTACATGGACCAACCTAAAGGTTTTCAGGATGAAAGCAAGAAAAATATGGTTTGAAGGCTTAAGAAGTCCATATATGGTCTAAAACAGGCATCTCGACAATGGTATCTTAAATTTCATGAAGTTCTCACCAAATTTGATTTTAAGGATAATGTAGTTGATCACTATGTCTACCTTAAAATCAGTGGGAGCAATATCTGCATTATAGTTTTGTATGTTGATGATATATTGCTTGCTAGCAATAATTTGGGAATGATACATGAGACAAAGAAATTCCTTACGAGAAATTTTGAAATGAAAGATCTTGGTGAAGCCTCTTTTGTCATTGGGATAGAAATTCACCGAGATAGGTCTCGTGGTATTTTAGGATTGTCCCAAAGAGCCTATATTGAAAAGGTTCTTAAAAGGTACAACATGTAGAACTGTTCAAGTAGTGTTGCCCCTATGGTTAAGGGTGATAAATTTAGTGAATTTCAGTGTCCCAAAAATAATTTAGAAAGGGAACAAATGAAAGAAATTCCTTATGCCTATGTATGCTCAAGTTTGTACACGTCCTGACATAGCATTTGTAGTTGGTATACTGGGTCGATACCAAAGCAATCCCGGACTTGATCATTGGAAAGCAATTAAGAAATTGTTGCGATATTTACAAGGCACTAAGGATTACATGCTCACTTATCAAAGAACAGACAGCCTTGAAGTAGTTGGTTATTTAGATGCTGATTTTGCTGGATGTAAAGACACTCGAAAGTCCACTTCTGGGTACATTTTTATGCTTGCTAATGGACCCATTTTGTGGAAGAGTCATAAATAGTCTCTGACAACCTCTTCCACTATGGAGGTAGAGTTCATAGCATGTTATGAAGCCACATATCGTGCAGTATGGCTAAAGAATTTCATATCTAGATTACAACTTGTCGATTCAATTTCGAAGCCCTTACAGATTTACCGTGATAATGATGCTGCTGTGCGGTTCTCCAATAATAACAAAACTTCAGGAGGATCAAAGCATATTGATATCAAGTATCTAGTTGTTAAAGAAAGGGTTCTGAATCAGACTGTTTCCATCTCTCATATTGGTACTACACTCATGTTAGCAGATCCTTTAACTAAAGGTCTCACACCTAAGCTCTTTCAAGAACATGTTGCGCGCATGGGCTTAGTAGAAAGTTTATCATGTTGAGACTTGAAATGAGTGTATTATGTTCGGGATAAATGTTATGTTATAATCATCTTCTGTTAATAATGATTATGTTTGTTGTTTTCATTCTTCATACTTGTGCACAATTTAGAAGAAGATGTAAACAACGGGACCGTTATAGATGAATTAGCATTAATCACCATTATGTTGCTTATGTCATCTCTGTGTTTTAAGATTCACTTATTCATGTTGATGGAAAATATTAACACTATAACCATTGTACAGTCTTGATCAATGTATAAATCACTGACTACAATGATTTGGTGCTAATAATTTCATTGAACAGAATCTAATGGTGATGGTGCAATCTACTAGTGGGAGAACGTTGGCCATATTATGATAATCTAGTGACGTAATATAATCATGCAAGCTAAGTGGGAGATTGTAAGAATTTTTACAATATATGGCTTAATGTGGCGTGTGCATGATTATACTAGATTCATCTCATTAAGTAAGATACATGTACATTAATTAGATGGTGACTAATTATTGATGAATGCACCTATATATACAATGTATAGAAGACTAATGCTAATGCACATTGAATGTGATGAATTCATTATGAATGAATCTTAGAGATGCACATTGTATCTATTATGAATATGTAAGATACATTAATCTTATCTAATGAATTCATTAATATAGAAGATGCATTATGTATCATGAATGTATAAGATACATTAATCTATTTAATGAAGTTCATTGAATGAATGGTTCTTTGATGGGAAGAATATTAGTATAAATAGTGTAAGGTCCCAAACCATAGTCTCCATCAAAAACTTAAGTTGTAACCACAAGAAGGCTTCCATCGCCTAGAGAGAGAGAAGTGGTTTGAAGATCTTAGACAAGTCAAGAACTTAAAGATCAAGGTTTTCCATTCAAGGTTTCTCTTTCTTACAAGAGGATTTCATACTATCATGGATCAAGGTATGTATTTACGTAAGTTGTATTGTAGAAATTCATATAGTTTTCATGTATAGAATTGAATTCTTAATGGTTTTTAGTTTATGTCCAGTAAAGTTTTCTATCAAGATCTTCGGTCGGGGTACTATCAAGGTTAGCACTTGGGAAGGAAGAGTAGATTTCACTTCAGTGCCCATGGGTGACTTCCAAGCCATCCTTGGGTTGGATTTCTTGAGAAGCACAAAGACGGCAGTCATGCCTTATTCTAATAGTATGTGTGTCATGGGGGATAAGCCACGTCTCATTCTTGCTATGGCTACCAACAACAGTGACCGGTTTGTATGCCTTATTCTAATAGTATGTGTGTTATGGGGATAAGCCACGTCTCGTTCCTGCTGTGGCTACCAACAACAGTGACCGGTTTGTTTCAGCTATGCAACTCAAGAGGGGTGTTAGGCATGGTGAGCAAACTTGGGTTGCAACATTGAAGTTGAATGAAGCTCTTGATTCTACTCCTGTCCCAGTCGCAGTCAAGAAGGTCTTAAGGCAATTTGCAGATGTTATGCCTGAACAGTTGCTAAACATAATTGCTAATCGTATTTTTTTACTTAATGTATAATATTATATTGACTACATTTTTCAGGAGGTTTATTTTTTTAAAATATTTATATAGAAGTGAAAACATGTCGTTAAGGTAAAATTTTTCTTAATTTAGTTATAAATTTTGCCCATACATTGTTTTTAATTTTGAATAAAAGCAAACATAAAATAATTGATTGAAGATATGGTGCATTTGTTATATTTCTTTTTCTGTGTGAAAAAAAGAAAAAAAAAGACATTTAAAAATCGCAATTCACATATATACAAATAATTGTAAACACAACCGTTGCATAGCACAGGTGATATTTATCAATACTATATATTAAGCAAAAGGGATTTTTAACCCCAAGTCTTGTGAGAGCTCCAATCTCACAATCTAAATTTCTTGATTTTTTATTTAAAAAAAAAAAAAAAACCTTAACATTTATTAACTTAACTTCTCCAACCCAAAGTCTTACCTCATAATAATACTTTAATGCATTAAGAAACAAGCATAAAAAAAAATTCTTTGAAATCCAACACTATGAATTCCTTGAAAAGTCCCAACACATATGATTATCATCCCTCATAATAACACTTTAATGTATCCTAAGAAACAAGTATAAAAAAAAATTTCTTGAAAAGTCCAACACATATAATTATTATCAAATATTAAATTTTAATATAATATAATAAAAAAGAGACATTTAATTCCTTGAAAAGTCAAACACAATATTAATAAATATCAATATTAAACTTTAATATAATAAAAAAGGAAAAAAAGAAGACATTAAAAAAAAGGAAAAAAAAAGACATTTAAAAATCGCAATTCACACTATAGATAATTGTAAATATATTAAGGAAAATGGGGTTTCTAAACCCCAAACCTTGTGGGAACTCCAATCTCTCAATCTTAATTTCTAAATTTTGATTTTTTTTATAAAAAAAAAAAAAACCTCAGCATTTTTGATTGGTCAAAAATTTCCTAATCAGCATTTATTAACTTGTTTCAATCCGCATACCTTCATTTATTGATTTGGTCAAAATTCCTGATTAGCATTTAAAAATCCTCTCATACAAATAATTATAGATACAGCCCATACATAGTTACTACAGTAGCTTTTTTAAATTTTTCCTGTATACTATGATTAGTGATAAGATTGTTAAATTATTTTTATAAAAAATCTTTAAAAACATAATTTATATATTAAAAAAATTAAAACAAATATAAATATCTATAATTATCCCGTGCATAGAATGGGTGATAGGCTAGTCTATACTATATATTAAGCAAAAGGGGGTTTTTAACCCCCAAGGCTTGTGGGAGCTCCAATATGCTAATCCTAATTTTCTAATTTTTTGTTTAAAAAAAAATTTAACCTCAGCATTTATTAACTTCTCTCAACCCACAAGACTTTTTGACTTCTCTTATAATTACTGCAGTACCTTTTCCAAAAAAAATAATTTGTATATTAAAAAAAATTTAAAAAAAATATAAATACCTATATCTATATCTATCTATTTATTTATATCTATCTCTAACCTACAAGTTTTGTGGGAGTTTCAATATCTAAACCGTTAATTTCTTTTTCTTTTTTTAAAAAAAAAACTTAGCACTTATTAAATTCCTTCAAGTCTTTTAACTTCTCCAATACACACTAAACCCGAAACCCTAACATTAAACACTCACAAAGAAAAAAATGTGATTGTAATGTAATGTGTTGTAGTTTGTTCAATGGCTATTTTTTTTTAATATGATTGTTGTAGTTAGTTCGATGGTTTTTTTTTTAATGTTATTTAATCTTTTTATTTACTATTTTATTTTATTTTAATATGATTGAACATAAACACTCACAAAGAAAAAAATGTGATTGTAGTTAGTTCAAATGGTTCTTTTTTTTAAAATGTGATTGTAGTTAGTCAATGGTTCTTTTTTTCATTTATTTATTTATTTATTTATTATGGAAAATGTGATGTGATTGTAGTTTGTCAATGGTTCTTTTTTTTAATGTGATTTAATTTTTTATTTACTGTTTTAATGGTTTTCTTTACAATTATTTATGAAAAAAAAATATGATTGTAGTTAGATAGCATAAAAAATTTGTGATTTGATTTGATTTTTTTCTGATTTGATTTTTAAGTACATTATTGATAATGATTAGATTGTATTTGAAAAAAATTGTAATTGATTTTTTTAACTCACTGTATTTTTTGAAAAAAAAATTATTGTGTTTTTTAAACTATCACACTAATTATGTTATTTGATTTTTAACTCACTGTGTTTTTTGAAAAACAAAATGGATTGTACTCATTAGGGTCACATAATGTACCAATTATTGATGATGATTAGATTGTATTTGACCCAAAAAAAAAAAAGTTGTAATTGATATTTTTAACTCATTATGTTTTTTGAAAAATAAAATATTGTGTTTTTTAATTATCAATTGACTTAATTTGTGATTGTTTTTTTAATTATTGATGATGATTAGATAGCATTAAAAAAAATTGTGATTTGTATGATTGAAGTTATAGCGATCCCGGGTTTAACCTTGTTGTATAGTGATCCGGACATGTGTCCGTGGATGTTGGTAGTTGTTTATTATCTGTTTACATCCTTTCTTACTTTGTATTTGAGTTATGGATGTGTTGGGCGGGTTGGTTACAGGTTGGTTGAGTTTAGAAACCAAAACTAGTTGCCCAGATTTTTGGCCTGTACGCTGCGAGCGGAGGTGTTGGCGCTCGAGCGGATAATACACCCATCCAGTATTTGTTTGTGCAGTGTTGTTATCGCTCGAGCGTGGAGTTGGCCGCTCGAGCGAATCTGTGTGAGTGGCCGCGCTCGAGCGTAGGGATTGGGAGCTCGAGCAGAGCCTGGTTCTGCAAAAGTGCTGGGCGAGTGGCATTCTGCGCTCGAGCGGGAGGTTGGCCGCTCGAGCGGAAGTCTGTGAGTGGCCGCTCGAGCGGGGTGTTTTACGCTCGAGCGGTAAGACTGGGTTTAAATCCCGAAATTGTGACTTTTCAAAATCACTTTTTCACTTTCTCTTCTCTCTCTTACTTTTCCAAAATCACCATTGTTGAGGCCTCTCACTCTAGACTCTACGCTTTCTCTCTAGGTTTTGTATCTAGTAGGAGTGATTTACTCACCTTTGGCCATTAACAAAAAAAGTTGTGATGTCGAGGGCTTCATTTAATCTGAAAAATCTCGGGTTTTGGAGCACGTTGGGTTTTGTCGTCTCTCCTTTGGGACTCCGAATTTGAGGTAGGGAATAACCTACTCCTCTCTATGGGTTTTGTCTTTTAAATTTTGGTATTTTGAGATGTTGGGCTTGGTTTGGTAAATTTGTGAAAGTTTGGGGCTTTGTGTAATTTTACAAAAGTTGGGGTTTTATTCATAATAAACCTAGATGCATGTTTGGCATAGAAAAATAGAATGATTGTTGAATCATTGATGAAAATGGGACGCTAAGGGTTGAAAATGGTAATTATGGAAAATGGCCTAATTCACATTGTTTAATTAATTGGGATAATTAATTGGTGAAAATGAGGAAATGAAATGTTGATTGAATATCCATTTGTGCATTTATTTTCTGTTTTAGAAAATACTGCTGTTGGGCTATCGTGGAGGATAGTCGAGATTGTCGTAGACAATGCACATGATGATTAGGTAAACGGAAACTAATCAATGAATGTGTCATGGAACTTGACGGTTGATAGAATACATTAATTGTTGTGTATTGTGTGATTGTAATATAGAGACCAATGTGTTATATATACGTTATGTGTAGAGGAGGGAGATAGGGGATGTACTCCGCGGTTTAGGGGAAGATAGGGGATGTACCTCTAAACCGGATAGGTATTGGAGGAGATAGGGGATGAACTCCGTAGACAGAGCTCATATGCTTGTCTAGAGAAGTGAAGATAGAGCTCATATGCTTATCTTTGTGAAGTGTGGATACAGCTTGTATGCTTATCTGGGATATTGTTGATATACATATCTGTTGTAGAGTGTGGATACAGCTTGTATGCTTATCTGTGGATATTGTTGATATACATATCTGTTGAGAATGTGGATATAGCTTTTATTAGCAATTGGTGATACTAGTTTTTATACATATCTGTGGAAATGATGATAGAGCTAGCATGCTTATCTGTTGAAAAAGGGAAATGAAAAGTAATTGGGACTTGTAAGTCGTTGACATAAATATGTAATTTATGTGATTGTATCAGTGTTGACCACTATCAATTGCTAATGTTTTAGTCATTGTCGCATGGTTGGTTTAGTGTATTTCTACTGGGCTGTGGCTCACCCTATATGGGAATATCATTTTCAGGTACAAGAAGCATGCCACCTCCAAGAAATAGCTTGGAAGGCTAGAGGCGGACATAGTGTAAGTGTGTTTACTTTTGATGTATTACATGTAACTTCAAGCCAAGGGCTTAATGTGTAAACGAGTTTAGTACTCTTTTGTTGAAACCAAGTGTTAACTTGGAAAGCTGTAAGCCCGTAGGGCATTTTGTTTTGATGTTAACATGTAATACTTATGTAAGAAACTCCATGAAATAAAGGAATGTGGTTGTTTATATGTAAATGCTTGTCTTATCTGATGGGTTTAATGTTTATTATTTTGAAGGCATTACGAAGTTTATCTCCTTTTGTTTATAATTTTATTTTTTAAATATGATTGTTTAAGTTGATA
>NW_021037343.1:0-18835 GCF_004153795.1 Camellia sinensis | reverse complement strand
AAAGTAAATTGAATAAATGAAAGTTGAATAGAAAAAATGGAATCCCAAAATAATTGAAGTTACTTCCAGAAACCACTATACCTGTAACGATCTATTTTGAAATTAAATAAAAAAGGAAGTTGAATAGAAAAGTAACTTGAAAAATGAAGTGAAATTAAAAATAAAAATTGGAATTGCAGAAAATTAAAAATGGATTCATTCAAGAAACCACATACCTTAACGATCTATTTGGAAATTAAATAAAAAAAAGTTAATAAAGTAAATTGAATAAATTGAAGTTGAATGAAAAAAAAAGAAAAGTTGCATAAAATTAAAAATAGAAGTGGAATATCCAGAAACCACTATACCTTAACGATCTATTTGGAAATTTAAATAAAAAGGAAGTTGATAGAAAAAAAATTTGCATAAAAGAAGTTAAATAAAATAAAAATGGAAGTTGCATAAAATTAAATTGGAAGCATTCAAGAAACCACTATACCTTAACGACTATGGAAATTAAATAAAAAAAAGAAGTTTGAATAGAAATTAAAAATGGAAGTTGAGAAAATTAAAATGGAAGTTCATTCAAGAACCACTATACCTTAACGATTTATTTGGAAATTAAATAAAAAAGGAAGTTTAATAGAAAAGTAAATTGAATAAAAATGGAAGTTGAATTAAAAATAAAAATGAGAAGTTGCAAAAATTAAAAATGGAAGTTCTTCATCAGAAACCACGATACTTAACGATCTATTTGGAAATTAAATAAAAAGGAAGTTGAATAGAAAATAACTTGAAAAAGAAGTAATTAAAAATAAAAAATGGAAGTTGCAGAAAAATTCAAAATGGAAATTCATTCATGAAACCACATACCTTAACGATCTATTTGGAAATTAAATAAAAAAAAGTTTAATAGAAAAGTAAATTGAATAAAAATGGAAGTGAATAAAAATAAAAAATGGAAGTTGCATAAATTAAAAATGGAAGTTCATTCCAGAAACACTATACGTAACGATCTATTTGGAAATTAAATAAAAAAGGAAGTTGAATAGAAAAGTAAATGAAGAAAATTGGAAGTTAATTAAAAAATAAAAATGGAAGTTCAGAAAATTAAAAAGGAAGTTCATCAAAAACCACATACCTTAACGATCTATTTGAATTAAATAAAAAGGAAGTTTAATAAAGTAAATTGAATAAACTGAGTTGAATAAAAATAAAATGAAGTTGCAGAAAATTAAAAATGGAAGTTCATTCAAGAACAACTATACTTAACGATCTATTTGGAAATTAAATAAAAGGAAGTTTAATAGAAAAGTAAATGAAATAAAATGGAAGTTGAATAAAAATAGAAATGAAGTTTGCAGAAATTAAAAATGGAAAGTTCATTCAAGAAAACCACTATACCTTAACGATTATTTGGAATTAAATAAAAAAGGAAGTTTATAAAAAGTAATTGAATAAAAATGGAAGTTGAATAAAATAAAAATGAAGTTGCAAAAATTAAAAAGGAAGTTCATTCAAGAAACCACTATACTTAACGATCTATTTTGGATATTAAAAAAAAAGGAAGTTGAATAGAAAAAGTACTTAAAAAAAATGGAAGTTGCAGAAAATTAAAAAATGGAAATTCATTCAAGAACCACCATACCTTAACGATCTATTTGGAAATTAAAAAAAAAGTTTAATAGAAAAGTAATTGAATAAAAAATGGAAGTTGAATAAAATAAAAATGGAAGTTGTATAAAAATTAAAAAATGGAAGTTCATTTCCAGAAACCACTATACCGTTAACGATCTATTTGGAAATTAAAATAAAAAAGGAAGTTGAATAGAAAAATCATAAAAATGAAGTATTAAAAAAAAAATGGAAGTTGAATCAGAAAATTAAATATGGAAGTTGCGATAAAAAAATAAAATGGAAGTTCATTCAAGAAACCACTATACTTAACGATCTATTGGAAATTAAATAAAAAAAGGAAGTTTAATAGAAAAGAAATTGAATAAAAATGGAAGTTGAATAAAAATAAAAAATGAAAGTTATTCAGAAACCACTATACCTAACGATCTATTTGGAAATTAAATAAACAAAAAGGTTGTGAAAGAAATTAAATGAAAAAGGAAGTGAAATAAAATAAAAAAATGGAAGTTGCTGAAAATTAAAAATGGAATTCATTCAGAAACCACATACCTTAACGATCTATTTGGAAATTAAATAAAAAAGGAAGTTGAATAGAAAATAACTTGAAATAAAAAGAAGTTGAATAAAAAAAAGGAAGTTGCAGAAAATTAAAAATGGAAGTTCATTCAAGAAACCACTATACCTTAACGATCATTGGAAATTAATAAAAAAAGGAAAGTTGTAATGGAAAGTAATGAATAAAAATGAAAGTTGATAAAATAATAGTGAAAGTTTGCAAAAATTAAAATGGAAGTTCAATAAGAAACCACTATACCTTAAGATCTATTTGAAATTAAATAAAAAAGGAAGTAATAGAAAAGAAACTTGAATAAAAAAGAAGTGAATAGAAATAAAAATAAGTGCAAAAATTAAATTGGAAGCATTCAAGAAACCACTATACCTTAACGACTATTTGAAAATTAAATAAAAAGGAAAGTTAAATAGAAAAATGCTTGAATAAAAAAGGAAGTTGAATAAAATAAAAAGAAGTTGCAGAAAATTAAAATTGGAATTTCATTCAAGAAACCACTATACCTAACGATCTATTTGAAATTAAATAAAAAAGGAATGTTTGAAATAAATAATCAAAAAAAAGTGAAAGTTGCATAAAATTAATAATGGAAGTTCATCAGAAACCACTATACCTTAACGATCTATTTGGAAATTAAATAAAAAGAAGTTTGAATAGAAAAGAATTGAATAAAAAGGAAGTGATATAGAAATAAAAATGGAAGTTGCAGAAAATTAAAAATAGAAGTTCATTCAAGAAACCACTATACTATACGATCTATTTTTGGAATTAAATAAAAAAAGAAGTTTTAATAGAAAAGTAAATTTGAATAAAAGGAAAGTTGAATAAAAATAAAAATGAAGTTGCATAAAATTAAAAAAGGAAGTTCATTCCAGAAACCACTATACCTTAACGATCTATTTGGAATTTAAATAAAAAAGGAAGTTGAATAAGAAAAGTAACTTGAAAAAATGGAAGTTGAATAATAAAATGAATTACAGAAAAATTAAAATGGAAGTTCAATCAAGAAACCACCATACCTTAACGATCTATTTGAAATTAAATAAAAAGGAAGTTAATAGACAATAAATTGAAAAAAAGGAAGTTGAATAAAAATAAAATGAGAAGTTGCAGAAAATTAAAAATGGAGTTCATTCAAGAAACCACTATACCTAACGATCTATTGGAAATTAAATAAAAAAGAAGTTAATAGAAAAGTAAATTGAATAAAAATGGAAGTTAATAAAAATAAAGTTGCAAAAATTAAAAATGGATCATCCAGAAAACCACTATACTTAACGATCTATTTGGAAATTAAAAAAAAAGAAGTTGAATAGAAATAACTTGAAAAAAAGAAGTTGAATAAAAATAAAATGGAATTGCAGAAAATTAAAAAGGAATTCATTCAAGAAACCAATACCTTAACGATCTATTTGAAATAAATAAAAAAAAGTTTAAATAGAAAAATAAACTTAAATAAAAATGAATTGTAGAAAATAAAAGAAGTTGCAATAAAATAAAATGGAAGTTCATTCAGAAACCACTATACCTTAACGATCTATTTGGAAATTAAATAAAAAAGGAAGTTTAATAGAAAAGTAAAAACTTGAAAAAAATGAAGTTAATAAAAATAAAATGGAAGTTGCATAAAATTAAATGGAAGTCATCACAGAAACCACTAACCTTAACGATCTATTTGGAAATTAATAAAAAAAAGTTGAATAGAAAAATGAATAATAAAAAGGAAGTTGAATAAAATAAAATGAAGTTGTAAAAATTAAAAATGGAAGTTCAATTCAAGAAAACCACTATACCTTAACGATTTATTGGAAATTAATAAAAAGGAAGTTTAGTAAGAAAAGTAAATTGAATAAAAATGAAGTTGATAAAAAATAAAATAAATTGCATAAAATTAAAATGGAAGTTCAATCCAGAAACCACTATACCTTAACGATCTATTTGGAATTAAATAAAAGAAGTAAAATAGAAAAACTCGAATAAAAAAGAAGATTGAATAAGAAATAAAATAGAAGTTGCAGAAAATTAAAATGAATGTTCATTAAAACCACTATACCTATAACGATCTATTTGGAAATTAAATACAAAAAGAAGTTGAATAGAAAAATGTAAATTGAATAAAAATAAAAATGGAAGTTCATGAAAATTAAAAATAGGAAATACATTCAAGAAACCACATAACTTACGATCTATTTGGAAATTAAATAAAAGAAAGTTTATAGAAGTAAATTGAATAACAAATGGAAGTTGAATAAAAATAAAATGAAAGTTGCAAAATTAAAAATGGAAGTTCATTAAGAAACCTATACCTTAACGATCTATTTGGAAATTAAAAAAAGGAAGTTTATAGAAAGTAAATTGAATAAAATGGAAGTTGAAAAAATAAAATGAAAGTTGCAGAAAATTAAAAATGGAAGTTCATTAAAAGAAACCACTATCTTAACGATCTATTTGGAAATTAAATAAAAAGGAAGTTTAATAGAAAAGTAAATTGAATAAAAATGGAAGTTGAATAAAAATAAAATGAAAGTTGCAGAAAATTAAAAATTGAAAGTTTCATTCAAGAACCACTATACCTTAACGATCTATTTGGAAATTAAATAAAAAGGAGTTTAATAGAAAAGTAAATTGAAATAAAAAGGAAGTTGAATAAAAAAAAATGAAAGTTGCAGAAATTAAAAAATGGAAGTTCATTCAAGAAACCACTATACCTAACGATCTATTTGGAAAAATATAAAAAAGGAAGTTTAATAGAAAAGTAAATTGAAAAAAATGGAAGTTGAATAGAAAATAAAAGGAAAGTTGCAGAAAATTAAAATGGAAGTTCATTCAAGAAACCACTATACTTAACGATCTATTTGAAATTAAATAAAAAAAGGAAGTTTAATAAAAAAAAATTAATTGAATAAAAATAAGGAAGTTGCAAAAAATTAAAAATGGAAGTTCATTCAGAACCACAATACCTTAACGATCTATTTGGAAATTAAAATAAAAAAGGAAGTTGAAATAGAAAAGAATTGAAATAAAATGGAAGTTGAATAAAAATAAAAATGAAGTTGCATAAAATTAAAATGGAAGTTCATCAGAAACCACTAACCTAACGATCTATTGGAAATTAAATAAAAAAGGAGTTGATAGAAAAGAAATTGAATAAAAAGGAAGTGAAATAAAAATAAAAATGAAAGTTGCAGAAAATTAAAAATGGAAGTTCATTCAAGAAACTATACCTTAACGATCTATTTGAAATTAAATAAAAAAAAGTTAATAGAAAAATAATTGAATAAAAATGGAAGTTGAATAAAAATAAAATGAAGTTGCAGAAAATTAAAAATGGAAGTTTCATCAAGAAACACTATACCTTAACGATCTATTTGGAAATTAAAAATAAAAGGAAGTTTAATAGAAAAAGTAAATTGAATAAAAAGGAAGTTGAATAAAAATAAAATGAAAGTTGCGAAAATTAAAAATGAAGTTCATTCAAGAAACCACTATACCTGAACGATCTATTTGAAAATTAAATAAAAGGAAGTTAATAGAAAAGTAAATTGAAAAAATGGAAGTTGAAATAAAATAAAAGGAAGTTGCAGAAATAAAATGGAAGTCTTACAGAAACCACTATACCTAAACGATCTATTTGAAATTAAATAAAAAGGAAGTTTAATAGAAAAAATAAACTTGAAATTGAAAAAATGGAGTTGCAGAAAATTTAAAAATGGAAGTTCATTCAAAACCACATACTTAAACGATCTATTTGGAAATTAAATAAAAAAGGAAGTTTAATAGAAAAAATTGAATAAAATAGAGTTGAATAAATAAAAATGAAGTTGCATAAAAATTAAAAATGAAGTTCAATCCAGAACACCACTATACTAACGATCTATTGGAAATTAAATAAAAAAGGAGTTGAGTAGAAAGAACTTGAGAAAAAGGAAGTAAATAAAAATAAAATGGAAGTTGCAGAAAATTAAAAATGGAAGTTCATTCAAGAACACTATACCTTAACGTCTATTTGGAAATTAAATAAAAAAGAAGTTAATAGAAAAATATTGAATAAAAATTGGAAGTCGATAAAAAAAATGGAAGTTGCAGAAATTAAAAATGGAAGTTCATTCAAGAAACCATATTACCTTAACGATCTATTGGAAATTAAATAAAAAGGAAGTTTAATAGAAATAAATTAATAAAAATGGAAGTTGAATAAAATAAATGAAAGTTGCATAAAATTAAAAATGGAAAGTTCATCTAGAAACCACTATACCTAACGATCTATTTGAAATTAAATAAAAAAGGAAGTTGAATGAAAAGAAATTGAATAAAAAGAAGAAGTTGAATAAAATAAAAATGAAGTTGCAGAAATTAAAAATTGAAGTTCATTCAAGAAACCACTATACCTTAAGATCTATTTGGAAATTAAATAAAAAAAGAAGGTGAAATTGAAAATTAACTTTGAATAATAAAAATGAAAGTTGCAGAAAATTAAAAATGGAAATTCATTCAAGAAACCACACATACCTTAACGATCTATTTGGAAATTAATAAAAAAGGAAGTTTTAGAAAAGTAAATTGAATAAAAATGAAAGTTGAATAAAAATAAAATGGAGTTGCAGAAAATTAAAAATGGAAGTTCTTCAGAAACCACTATATCTAACGATTATTTGGAATTAAAAAAAAAGGAAGTTGAATAGAAAAGTAAACTTGAAGAAAATTGGAAGTAATAAAAATAAAAATGGAAGTTGCAGAAAATTAAAAATGGAATTCATCAGAGCACCAATACCTTAACGATCTATTTGGAAATTAAATAAAAAGGAAGTTTAATAGAAAAGTAATTGAAAATAAAATGGAAGTTGAATAAAAATAAATGAAAGTTGCAAAATTAAAATGGAAGTTCATTCAACAAACCACCTATACCTAACGATCTTTTGGAAATTAAATAAAAAAGGAAGTTTAATAAAAAAATAAATTGAATAAAAATGGAAGTTGAATAAAAATAAAATGAAAGTTGCATAAAATAAAAAATGGAAAGTTCATTCAGAAACCACTATACTTTAACGATCTATTTGGAAATTAAATAAAAAAGAAGTTGAATAGAAAAGTAATTCAAGAAAAATGGAAGTTAATTAAAAATAAAAATGGAAGTTCAGAACAGAAATTAAAATCAATGGAAATTCATTAAAAAGAAAGAAACCACCATATCTTAACGATCTATTTTGGAAATATAATAAAAAAGGAAGTTTAAATAGAAAAGTAAATTTGAATAAAAGTTGAAGTTGAATAGAAAATAAAATGAAAATTGCATAAAAATTAAAATGAAATTCATTCCAGAACCACTATACCTTAACGATCTTTTGAAAATTAAATAAAAAAGGAAGTTGATGAAAAGAACTTGATAAAAATGTGAAGTTAAATAAATAAAAATGAAGTGCAGAAAATTAAAAATGGAAGTTCATCAAAGAAACACTATACCTTAACGATCTATTTGGAAATTAAATAAAAAGGAAGTTATAAAAAAATAATTGAATAAATGGAAGTAATAAAAATAAAAATGAAAGTTGCAGAAAATTAAAATGGAAGTTATTCAAGAAACCACTATACTAACGATCTATTTGGAAATTAAATAAAAAAGAAGTTGGATAGAAAAGATAACTTGAATAAAAATGGAAGTGATAAAAAAAAAAAGGAAGTTGCTGAAAAATTAAAAATGGAAGTTCATTCAAGAAACACTATACCTTAACGATCTATTGGAAATTAAATAAAAAGAAGTTTAATAGAAAGTAAATGAATAAAAATGGAAGTTGAATAAAATAAAAATGAAAGTTGCATAAAATTAAAATGGAAGTTAATCTAGAACCATTACTTAACGATCTATTTGAAATTAAATAAAAAGGAAGTTGAAATAGAAAAACTTGAAAAAAAAAGAAGTTAATAAATAAAAATGGAAGTTTCAGAAAATTAAAATGGAAGTTCATTCAAGAAACACTAATACCTCAAACGATTCTATTTCGGAAATTAAATAAAAAAACGAAGTTTAATAGAAAAGTAATTTGCAATAAAATGGAAGTTGGAAAAAATTAAAATGAAATTCATTCAAGGAAACGCACATACCTAACGATTCTATTTGGGAAATAAATAAAAAAGGAAAGTTAATAGAAAAAGTAAATTCATTGAAAAAATGGGAAGTTAATAAAAATAAAAAGGAAAGTTGCAGAAAACTAAATATGGAAGTTTATTCACAGAAGACCACTATACCTTACGTACTAATTTGGAAATTAAATAAAAAAAGCGTAAGTTGAATAGAAAATGAACTTGAATAAAATGAAGTAAGAATTAAAAAGAAATAAAATGCAGAAAGTTCAAAATGAATATAATTTACTAGAACCACTATACCTATAACGATCTATTTGGAAATTAAATAAAAAAGAGAAGTTTAATAGAAGTAAATTTATAAAATGAGGTTGAATAATAAAAAATGAAGTTGTATAAAATTAAAAATCAAGTTCGTATCCAGAAACCACTTACCTTAACGATCTATTTTGGAAAGTTAATAAAAAAGGATGGTTGAATGAAAAATAACTTGAATAGAAAATGGTAAGTGAATTAAACAATAATGGAAGTTGCAAAAAAATTAAAATGGAAGATTTCATTCAAGAAACCACCATACCTTAACGATCTATTGGAAATTAAATAAAAAGGAAGTTTAATAGAAAGTAAATTGAATAAAAATGGAAGTTGCAATGAAAATAAAATGAAAGTTTGCAAAAAATTAAAAATAGAACGTTCCCATCCAGAAACCACTAACCTTAACGATCTATTTGAAATGATCGAGCGGGGGAAGACTTTTATATAAGTCGAGATCCGACTTTTGGATCAACTTTTTCAAGATCTTTTCTCTCTCTTACTTTTCAAACCATTTCAGAGCCTTCTCACTCTAAAACCGGCCATTCTCTCTTAGATTTGATCTAGTAGGGTTGTTTGCTCACTTTTTGGTCTTCACTAAGTGTGTTGATCGTCGAGGGGCTACATTTTAATCTGAAAATTTCAGAATCGAAGCATATTGGTTTTTGGTCTTCATCTCCATTGGAGCTCAAACTTTGGAGGTGGATAACCTACTCCTTAATATGGTTTTTGTCTTTAAATTTAGTAAGTTTGAGATGTTTGGAGTTGGTTTGGTAATTTTGTGAAGTTTTGAGACTTTTTGTGCAAGACTTTACAAGTTGGGGTTTTAACTATTATAGCGACCCCGGTCTTTCCCATTTGATTATTGATCCGGACTTAGGTTCCGGTAGATTCTGTCATTGTAATAATTGGTGTTGTTGTCTTTTTTTTTCTTTTGGAAATATAGGATGTGTTGGGCGTAACGCCCTAAAAATAAACCCATTATAATATATCATTGACATGCATTATTTAATGAAAACATTTTAATAATTCATTATAATACCCATCAGAGTTTTAACAAAAACATAAAGTATATCATGTAACATCAATCAAAATGCCCTACAGGCTTATCATCTTTCCAGTCACACTTGGACACAAAGTAGAGTTCTTAACTCAAAGAATAATTTAAGCCCTAGGGCTTGAGTGTTTTACATGTATTAACAATGAAAAAACATAGCAACTAAAAGTAGTTTTCCAGAATTCCAGTCCTTTCCAAGCTAAGTCTTGGCGGTATCCTTATCACCTGAAACTGAAAATGATGTCCCATAAAGGGTGAGCCACAGCCCAGTAAGAAAAACTACCTAAACCAATATAAAGCAATGAATAAGCAATGGCTTCAACAGAATGGTTACCAGATAATCATATTACTTCATTTTACTGTCTTATGACAGCTATTGTCTAAGATAACGTTTAACTTTCCAATTTTATCAACATGGCTCAGAACCTGGCCCAACTTACAACAGTGAATTATATATATATATCAAATTCACATTCTTCAATATCAATAAACAAATGAGACTCAAGCTCAAACCAAAACCACTTCATACTTCAGATTGATACACTTTTAGTTGCTGTATATCAAAACCCTTCATATCAATAAGCCACATAAAAGTGATGCTAATGGAGTCCATCCCCCTATCTCCTCCCAAACAAAATCCGGTTTAGAAGGTCCATCCCCTATTCCCTTAACCGTGGGTACATCCCCTATCTCTCCACACACAAACATGTATGCAAATGCAAATTGCTCAATCAATGCACGTTTTTCTGTATCAATGCCCACAGTCACAATTAATGACTTAACAATGTGATTAGTTTCCAGTTAATTCCTAATCCACATGCAAATTGTCTACAACAATCATGACTATCCTCCACCGATAGCCCAAAAAGTTTTTCTAAACTGAAATAACAATGTCCACAATTCAATAGACAAATGATTCAAATTATCAATTAACGCACTTTAACAATGAATTCCCCAATTCATGAATTATTATTCACAAGTGCAATTCAAACATTCAACTAAGGTTTTTCCCAAAATTTTACCAAGGTATCCCAACATTTAAAATACCAAAAACTTTAGAACATAACCTATAAAATGGAGTAGGAAATCCCTACCAAGAAAACACCCAAAAGGTGAAAGAAAGAGATGAGTGCCCAAAATACCAAAGTGCTCCAAATCGCCAAATGCTCAGATTAAATGAAGCCCTTGCCTCACTCTATCTTTTATATGAAGGATATAGGGTAGAAACACACCCTAAGTGGACGCAACATCTAAGAAAGAAGGTGAGTAGGGAGGAGAGAGTCGGACCTAGGGTTTGGAATCAAACCCGAAATGAAAAAAGAACTGATAAATCCCCGCTGCTGGGTATATAAACTGGACAGCTCGCTCGAGCGAAGACTTTGTCGCTCGAGCCGACCAGACCAACAGAGAAACTACGCTCTCTATTTAACTTCATTTTTTTATTTAATTTCTAAACAGATCGTTAAGGTATAGTGGTTTCTGGAATGAACTTCCATTGTTAATTTTCTGCAACTTTCATTTCTATTTTTATTCAACTTCCTGTTTTATTCAATTTACTTTTTTATTAAACTTCCTTTTTTATTTAATTTCAAAATAGATCGTTAATGTATGGTGGTTTCTTGAATGAATTTTCATCTTTAATTTTCTGTAACTTCCATTTTTATTTTTAATTAACTTCCAATTTTCTTGAAGTTACGTTTCTATTCAACTTCCTTTTTTATTTAACTTCCAAATAGATCGTTAACGTATAGTGGTTTCTGAAACGAACTTCCATTTTTATTTTTATTCAACCTC
Source organism: Camellia sinensis (assembly GCF_004153795.1). Lineage (NCBI taxonomy): Eukaryota > Viridiplantae > Streptophyta > Magnoliopsida > Ericales > Theaceae > Camellia > Camellia sinensis. The sequence goes on along the minus strand of NW_021037343.1, from coordinate 7,406 downwards.
CATTTTTATTCAATTTACTTTTCTATTAAACTTCGTTTTTTTGTTTAATTTTCAAATAGATCGTTATGGTATAGTGGTTTCTTGAATGAACTTCCAATTTTAATTTTCTGCAACTTCCATTTTTATTTCTATTCAACTTCCTTTTTTATTCAAGTCATTTTTCTATTCAACTTCCTTTTTTATTTAATTTTCAAATAGGTCGTTAAGGTATAGTGGTTTCTTGAATGCTCTCCCAAATTTAATTTTATTCAACTTCTATTTTTATTTCTATTCAACTTCTTTTTTTATTCAAGTTCTTTTCTATTCAACTTCCTTTTTTATTTAATTTCTAAATAGATCGTTAAGGTATAGTGGTTTCTGGATTGAACTTTCGTTTTTAATTTTATACAACTTTCATTTTTATTTTTATTCAACTTCCATTTTTAATAAATTTACATTTCTATTAAACTTCCTTTTTTATTTAATTTCCAAATGGATCGTTAAGGTATAGTGGTTTCTTGAATGAATTTCTATTTTTAATTTTCTGCAACTTCCATTTTTATTTCTATTCAACTTCCCTTTTTATTCAAATCATTTTTCTTTTCAACTTCATTTTTTATTTAATTTCCAAATAGGTCGTTAAGGTATAGTGGTTTCTTGAATACTCTTCCAATTTTAATTTTATGCAACTTCCATTTTTATTTCTATTCAACTTCTTTTTTTATTCAAGTTTCTTTTCTATTCAACTTCCTTCTTTATTTAACTTCCAAACAGATCGTTATGGTATAGTGGTTTCTGGAACGAACTTCCATTTTTAATTTTGTGCAACTTCCATTTTTATTTCTATTCAACTTCTTTTTTTATTCAAGTTTCTTTTCTATTCAACTTCCTTCTTTATTTAATTTCCAAATAGATCGTTAAGGTATAGTGGTTTCTGGATTGAACTTCCATTATTAATTTTATGCAACTTTCACTTTTATTTTTATTCAACTTCCATTTTTATTCAATTCACTTTTCTACTAAACTATCTTTTTGGATTAATTTCCAAATAGATCGTTAAGGTATAGTGGTTTCTTGAATGAACTTCCAATTTTAATTTTCTGCAACTTCCATTTTTATTTCTATTCAACTTCCCTTTTTATTCAAATCATTTTTCTATTCAACTTCCCTTTTTATTTTTTTTCCAAATAGGTCGTTAAGGTATAGTGGTTTCTTGAATGCTCTTCCAATTTTAATTTTATGCAACTTCCATTTTTATTTCTATTCAACTTCTTTTTTTATTCAAGTTTCTTTTCTATTCAACTTCTTTTTTATTTAATTTCTAAATAAATCGTTAAGGTTGGGTGGTTTTTGGATTGAACTACCATTTTTAATTTTATGCAACTTTCATTTTTATTTTTATTCAACTTCCATTTTCATTCAATTTACTTTTCTATTAAACTTCCTTTTATATTTAATTTCCAAATAGATCGTTAAGGTATAGTGGTTTCTTGAATGAACATCCATTTTTAATTTTCTGCAACTTCTATTTTTATTTTTATTTAACTTCCTTTTTCGATCAAGTTTCTTTTCTACTCAACTTCTTTTTTCATTTAACGTCCAAATAGATCGTTAAGGTATAGTGGTTTCTGGATAGAACTGCGATTTATAATTTTATGCAACTTTCATTTTTATTTTCATTCAACTTCAATTTTTATTCAATTTACTTTTCTATTAAACTTCGTTTTTTATTTAATTTCCAAATAGATCGTTAAGGTATGGTGGTTTCTTGAATGAATTTCCTTTTTTAATTTTCAGCAACTTCCATTTTTATTTTTAATTAACTTCTATTTTTCTTCAAGTTACTTTTCTATTCAACTTCCTTTTTTATTTAATTTCCAAATGCATCGTTAACGTATAGTGGTTTCTGGAATGAACTTCTATTTTTTATTTTATGCAACTTTCATTTTTATTTTTATTCAATTTACTTTTTTATTAAACTTCCTTTTTTATTTAATTTCCAAATAGATCGTTGAGGTATAATGGTCTCTTGAATGAACTTCCATTTTTAATTTGCAGCAACTTTCATTTCTATTTTTATTCAACTTCCAGTTTTATTCAATTTACTTTTCTATTAAACTTCCTTTTTTATTTAATTTCTAAATAGATCGTTAAGGTATGGTGGTCTCTTGAATGAATTTCCTTCTTTAATTTTCTGCAACTTCCATTTTTATTTTTAAGTAACTTCCAAGTTTCTTGAAGTTACTTTTCTATTCAACTTCCTTTTTTATTTAATTTCCAAATAGATCGTTTACGTATTGTGGTTTCTGGAACGAACTTCCATTTTTAATTTTATGCAACTTCCATTTTAATTTTTATTCAACTTCAATTTTTATTCAATTTACTTTTCTATTAAACTTCCATTTTTATTTAATTTCCAATTGATCGTTAAGGTATAATTTTCTTTTCAATTAAACTTCCTTTTTTATTTAATTTCCAAATAGATCGTTAAGGTATAGTGGTTTCTTGAATTAATTTTCATTTTTAATTTTCTGCAACTTCCATTTTTATTTTTAATTAACTTCCATTTTTATTCAAGTTACTTTTTAATTCAACTTCCTTTTTTATTTAATTTCCAAATAGATCTTTAAGGTATAGTGGTTTCTTGAATGAACTTCCAATTTTAATTTTCTGCGACTTCCATTTTTATTTCTATTCAACTTCTTTTTTTTTTTCAAGTTTCTTTTCCATTCAACTTCCTTTTTTATTTAATTTCTAAATAGATCGTTAAGGTATAGTGGTTTCTAGATTGAACTTCCATTTTTAATTTTATTCAACTTTCACTTTTATTTTTATTCAACTGCCATTTTTATTCAATTTACTTTCCGATTAAACTTCCTTTTATATTTAATTTCCAAATAGATCGTTAAGGTATAGTGGTTTCTTGAATGAACTTCCATTTTTAATTTTCTGCAACTTCCATTTTTTTTATTCGACTTCCATTTTTATTCAAATTATTTTTCTATTCAACTTCCTTTTTTATTGAATTTCCAAATAGATCGTTAAGGTATAGTGGTTTCTTGAATGAACTTCCATTTTTAATTTCTTCAACTTCCATTTTTATTTTTATTTAACTTCCTTTTTTAATCAAGTTTCTTTTCTACTCAACTTCCTTTTTTATATAATTTCCAAATAGATCGTTAATGTATAGTGGTTTCTGGATTGAACTTCTAGTTTTAATTTTATGCATCTTTCACTTTTATTTTTATTCAACTTCCATTTTTATTCTATTTACTTTTTTACTAAACTTCCTTTTTTATTTAATTTCGAAATAGATCGTTAAGGTATGATGGTTTATTGAAGAACTTCAATTTTTAATTTTCTGCAACTTCCATTTTTATTTTTATTCCACTTCCATTTTTATTCAAGTTATTTTTCTATTCAACTTCTTTTTTTATTTAATTTCAAAATATATCGTTAAGGTACTGTAGTTTCTTGAATGAACTTCCATTTTTTATTTTCGGCAACTTCCATTTTTATTTTTATTCGACTTCCATTTTTATTCAAGTTATTTTTCTATTCAACTTCCTTTTTTATTTAATTTCCAAATGGATCGTTAAGGTATGGTGGTTTCTGGATTGAACTTCGATTTTTAATTTTATGCAACTTTCATTTTTATTTTTATTCAACTTTCATTTTTATTCAATTTACTTTTTCTATTAAACTTCCTTTTTTATTTAATTTCCAAATAGATCGTTAAGGTATAGTGGTTTCTTGAATGAACTTCCATTTTTAATTTTCTGCAACTTCTTTTTTTTTTATTCGACTTCCATTTTTATTCAAGTTATTTTTCTATTCAACTTACTTTTTTATTTAATTTCCAAATAGAGCGTTAAGGTATAGTGGCTTCTTGAACGAACTTCCATTTTTAATTTTCTGCAACTGCCATTTTTATTTTTATTTAACTTCCTTTTTCAATGAAGTTTCTTTTCTACTCAACTTCCTTTTTTATTTAATTTCCAAATAGATCGTTAAGGTATTGTGGTTTCTTGAATGAACTTCCATTTTTAATTTTCTGCAACTTCCATTTTTATTTCTATTCCACTTCCATTTTTATTCAATTTACCTTTCTATTAAACTTCATTTTTTATTTAATTTCCAACTAGATCGTTAAGGTATGGTGGTTTCTTGAATGAACTTCTATTTTTAATTTTCTGCGACTTTCAGTTCTATTTTTATTCAACTTCCATTTTTATTTAATTTACTTTTCTATTACACTTCCTTTTTTATTTAATTCCCAAATAGATCGTTCAGGTATAGTGGTTTCTTGAATGAACTTCCGTTTTAAATTTTCTGCAACTTTCATTTCTGTTTTTGTTCAACTTCCATTTTTATTCAATTTACTTTTCTATTAAACTTCCTTTTTTATTTAATTTCCAAATAGATCGTTAAGGTATGGTGATTTCTTCAATGAATTTCCATTTTTTATTTTCTGCAACTTCCAATTTTATTTTTAATGAACTTCCAATTTTCATCAAGTTACTTTTCTATTCAACTTCCTTTTTTATTTAATTTCCAAATAGATCGTTAACGTATAGTGGTTTCTGGAATGAACTTCCATTTTTATTTTTATTCAACTTTCATTTTTATTCAATTTACTTTTCTATTAAACTTTCTTTTTTATTTAATTTCCAAATAGATCGTTAAGGTATAGTGGTTTCTTGAATGAACTTCCATTTTTAATTTTCTGCAACATCAATTTTTTTTATTCGACTTCCATTTTTATTCAAGTTATTTTTCAATTCAACTTCCATTTTTGTTTAATTTCAAAATAGATCGTTAAGGTATAGTGGTTTTTTGAATGAACTTCCATTTTTAATTTTCTGCAACTTCTATTTTTATTTTTATTTAACTACCTTTTTCAATCAAGTTTCTTTTCTACTCAACTTCCTTTTTTATTTAATGTCCAAATAGATCGTTAAGGTATACTGGTTTCTGGATGGAACTGCTATTTTTAATTTTATGCAACTTTCATTTTTATTTTCATTCAACTTCCACTTTTATTCAATTTACTTTTCTATTAAACTTCCTTTTTTATTTAATTAAAAATAGATCGTTAAGGTATGGCGGTTTCTTGAATGAATTTCCTATTTTAATTTTCAGCAACTTCCATTTTTATTTTTAATTACATTCCATTTTTCTTCAAGTTACTTTTCTATTCAACTTCCTTTTTTATTTAATTTCCAAATACATCGTTAACGCATAGTGGTTTCTGGAATGAACTTCCATTTTTTATTTTATGCAACTTTCATTTTTATTTTTATTCAACTTTCTTTTTTATTTAATTTCCAAATAGATAGTTAAGGTATAGTGGTCTCTTGAATGAACTTCCATTTTTAATTTTCCGCAACTTTCATTTCTATTTTTATTCAACATCCAGTTTTATTCAATTTACTTTTCTATTAAACTTCCTTTTTTATTTAATTTCCAAATAGATCGTTAAGGTATGGTGGTCTCTTGAACGAATTTCCTTTTTTTATTTTCTGCAACTTTCATTTTTTGTTTTAATTAACTTCCAATTTTCTTGAAGTTACTTTTCTATTCAACTTCCATTTTTATTTAATTTCCAAATAGATCGTTTACGTATCGTGGTTTTTGGAACGAACTTTCATTTTTAACTTTATGCAACTTCCATTTTTATTTTTATTCAACTTCCATTTTTATTCAATTTACTTTTCTGTTAAACTTCGTTTTATTATTTAATTTCGAATTAGATCATTACGGTATAGTGGTTTCTAGAATGAACTTCTATTTTTAATTTTCTGCAACTTCCATTTTTATTTTTGTTCAAATTCCTTTTTTATTCAAGTTTCTTTTGTATTCAACTTCCTTTTTTTTTTTAAATCTCCAAGTAGATCGTTAAGGTATAGTGGTTTCTGGAGTCTTGCAATAAATTTTCTATTTTTAATTTTCTGTAACTTTCCATTTATTATTTTTAAGTAAGTCGTTCCATCTTTTTATTACAAGTCATGTTTTTCTATTGACAACTTCCTTTTATATTTAATTTCCAAAATAGATAGTTAACGGGTCATTAGTGGGTTTCTTGAAATGAAACCTTTCCATTTTTAATTTTCATGCAACTTTTTCATTTTTATTTTTATTTAACTTCAACTTTTTTATTCAAAGTTTCTTTGTGTACTCAACTTTCCTTTTATTTATTTTCCAAAAATAGATCGTTAAAGGTAATGAGTGGTTTCTTGGAATTGAACTTCCACTTAGATTTTATGCAAACTTTGATTATTATTTTTGATTTCGACTTCCTTTTTTAATTAAATTTACTTTTTCTATTAAATTCCTTTTTTATTTAATTTCCAAAATAGATCGTTAAGGTAGTGGTTTCCTTGAATGAAACTTCATTTATAATTTATCTGCAACTTTAATTTTTTTTCTAACATTTAACTTCTAAATTTTATTCAATTTACTCTTCTATTCAACTTCAATTTTTTTTACTTATAATTTCCAACATAGATCGTTAAGGATATAGTGGTTTCATTGAATAAATTTCTATTTAATTTTCTGTAACTTCATTTTTTTTTTTAAGTATTTCAATTTTTACTTCAAGTTACTTTTACTATTCAACCTTACTTTTTATTTAATTTCCAAAGATAGATCCGTTAACGTAGATATGGTTTTCCTCTGGATTGGAACTTTCCATTTTTTAATTTTAAAATGCAACTGTTCATTGTTTATTTTTATTCGACTTCATTTTTAATTAAATATACTTTTCTATTAACTTGATTTTTATTTAATTTCCAAAAGATCGTTAAGGTATAGTGGTTTCTTGAAATGAACTGTGCCATTTTTAAGTTTTCCTGCACTGTCCGATTTTTGATTTTTCATGGCAAACTTGTCCATTTTATTCAAGTCATTTTTTCTATCAATAATAAACTTCTCCTTTTTATTTTAATTTCCAAATAAGATAGTTGGTATAGTGGTTTCCTTGAATGAACTTCCCATTTTTAAATTTTCTGCACCATCCATTTTTATTTTTATTTAATTTTCGCTTATTTTTATTCCAAAGTTTCTTTTCTAACTTACCATGCATATACTACCTCAACTCGCTTTTTTTATTAATTTTCCAAATAGATTCGTTAAGGTCTAGTGTTTTTTGGATGAACTTTTCCATTTGTTAATTTTATTGCAAACTCTTTTTCCATTTTTAATTTTTTTTTTTTTTGTTCGACTTCCATTTTATTAATTTGCTTTTATCCTATTGGAAACTTCCTTTTTTGTATAATTTATTTCCAATAGATCCGTTAAGGTATAGTGGCTTCTTGAAATAAATTACTTCTAAATGTGTAAACGTTTTCCCCTACTCTACTAAACTAACTTCCATTTTTTTATTATTTATTTTTAAAGTATTTCAAAATTTTTATTTCAAGTTAACT
>NW_021037342.1:0-10026 GCF_004153795.1 Camellia sinensis | reverse complement strand
TCTTGAAAATTGTTCAGACGATCCCACCTGATCAATCTGCTCCAACGCCTGCTCTTGCTAAAGCCAGCAGAAACCCAACTGCTGCAGTTACTCCAAGAAGTCAGCCCAGTCTTCCTCCAGTCAAACCTTGGAAGCCCCTCAGTCAGTGGTTCCAAACCCAAATCATCCAAATCAAGTCAAATCTTTGCTGCATCAGCAGCCCATCAAAGCCTAAAACCAAAGTCTAAAAGGTCAAGGCGAAAAGCCCATGCCACCTCCTGTTCAAGCCCAAAGGCCAAGTCAAAGGTAAAGCCCATCATCCAAAGAAGACATTATCCAGTGTAGCCCATCGACTTTTGGATCAAGCTAAAACCCAATCCACCAGTCAGAAGACGTTCAGACAGTCCATTCTTCTGAACAGAATCAACTTAATCAGTATTCAGACCCGAGTTTCAAATGCTCAGAATCCATTTGTCTAATCAACATGGGATTCCATATAGATACAAATTTAGCTTTCAATCAATACTCTTGAGAAAGCTGCAATTTGTATTTATAATTCGATTCCATGTATTCACATGTTCCACCGAAAGTGATGAATAGTAAAGTTACTGTTTCACTTTTATGTTCACGTCACTATTCACCCAATTCAACTTTTTGGCTAAAGGCTGTTTAGCTGTGCAACACCCCACCGAAAGCATCCGACAGCATCTCCTTTTTACTTTCTTGGTCTGCCAGCTGCTTTTAGAAAGTCACGATGCCACTGTCTACTTTTATTATATATATTGTAATCAATTGTAAGCATTCAGGCATTTCATCAAATTTTCTTGCCCCTTCATTGTTGTAAGAAAAACCCAGATGTGCTGAGTGCTCTTCCTATTTGTCCCTTTGTCGAGTTAGATCCTTTGCAAGTTGCTACAATTGTAATTGTAAGTTATGTTTTTAATTTAAATATTTTAAATCAAATAGTTATTAAATAAATGTTTAATTATATATGTGCAGTGCAATGTGGTTTTATTTATGATTTCGTAATCCATCTGCAGTTGCTACAATTGTATTGTAAGTCATGTTTTAATTTAAATATTTTTAAATCCAAATGTTTTAAATTAAAATGGGTCTTAATATAATATGTGCAGTGCAATGTTTATTATATTTTACTCCTTTGTTTTTTCTGTTTTTTTTTAAAAAATTTCTCTCTAAATTTATGACCTAAATAAATGTTATTATTAACGACTCTGTCTTTCATCGGAAAGATTGTGGGAAAATTTTGAATGAAAAAGAAAAAACAAGTCGACATGAAAGGGATACTTTAGTCAATTTAACATACCTTTTGACCAAATCTACGTCCCTTTTAACCCCTTGGTGATGATTAGAAATATAAAACTTGGGAGATTTTCATTGGCTCAAGAGTGTTTGAACGTTTTTTAAAAAAAACATCTCGTTGCTTTGCATGAATAATTGCATCTCTATCTATATATCTATTTGTTATAGAACAAGTTTCTCTCTCCAATCTTTGATGGACTTAATTTGAAAAAAAAAACTACACACACACATAACCTAGTTGTTTGCTTATATATCTATATATATTTTAAGAATTACAATATTGGTTAGTTGATTCTAGAATAATTTTATGCGTAAAGATTAAGAAAAACCTACATAACTTTGAATTCTATATCTAATATAAAATTCATTTCTTCTTTGAATGCTCCCAAAGATTTACTCTTTTATATCTCTCTAAAGAATTTACCCCGTGACGTTAAAAAATAGTAAATATTCCCTTAGGTGAATTTGAACTTATAGCGTATATCCCTTCGTTGATGAAGATGAATTTATCAAAAATTACCCTCTGCTCAAAATGAGTTCTCAAAATCAAATTTATTATTAAATCATTAAATTTAGTTAAATAGTTCAATGAAAACATCATCTCAGACATATATCTAAGGTATGAGATCAATATATTATGAGGACAAAATGATTAGGAGGTCGCAATGAGAAGGAGGTGGTGAGGGAGTTGAGGTGAAAGAGAAGGTGTTGACTACATATTTGCTACAAGCCAAGTTACATCGAATGCGTGGAAAATAAGGATAATATAGTGAGGAGACTATTCAAGGTCTTCGATCCTGATTTCTATCTTATCTGGCATTATTAGTAATTGTTATTACGAGATCTGAGTTAGCAGGTATCAACAAAGATGTATGCAAGGTGATGTGTATCTTCACATACTCACATTTCAAATTCAAATTTAGGAGGGAAGCTAACTGCAAAGTAATGCGTAATGAGCTAATCTTGAGCAACATGATCAGCATAGGAGCCAGTTCGACGGTTAGAAATGCAGTTCTTTATAGTCATCCTGATCTTTATAAATAACAAGAAGGCCCAGAAAAAAGCCCCCATTGAGCTCATATGTAATGGTGTCTATATAATCCAAAAATATGGGTCTCTTAGTGGTCTTTGTCTTATACTTTATTTCAGTTTTACCATTTTCCAGGCTTACATTTCTGGTACTTTAAATTCCTGCACTGGCATTTCGTTCATAGGAGAGTTTCAAGTAGATTAATGTTGTAAACCTCTACGAGGCCTGAGTTCTGAATATTGTAATTTTCTTAATGAATAAGCTTCAAACTGTTCTTCATTTAATTGTTAGTTTGCTTAATCTCCTAAAATCAAGCCAACCATTAAAAAAAGTCTATTCCCCTTGAGGTCAATCAATCTGAAAGTACCTAAAACGCAATCGTCTGATAATTATATGGAAAGATTTGGGGGCCCAAATTTCATTTCGTTTTACATTAAATAAAAAAATATAAAATTGTCTGTAAGTCAACGGAACTGATTGATCCCCCACAATTCTGGGCACGCCCGCAATTACATAATAACTTTTCGGAAAAATTTAAAAGCCAAAAACCCAACTCACTTATAATTATTTTTTTGCACGGCGCCGGTCGTGGTTACTAATTGAAAAATGACTTTTACTAAGTAGACAGAGACCAAGGAAAGAAAAATGACTGCTTGGAAAGAAAAGAAGCCCGTTCGGTAAAAAGGAGGGTAGACGTACCTAATCCGGAGGATAGTTCTTATTTTAGGTGTTGTGACATAGCCCACCTACCTAATCTTCGTCTGCGCACGCAAATTACTTAGTACATGTATATCACGCGATTCTACAGCAACAAAAAAAAGATATGTCTACCAAACCTGTTGTTAGCGAACGGCTCAACCTTCATCTACTCCCATTTTATCAGAAGGAACCTATGGCTCTCGATAACCCAGTCAATGGGATTGAACAGAATGCCAAACAGGCGACACGTCTGCTGAGCGTCAGCACACTACTTACAACAGTCTGATTACTGACGCAATTCAAATCCCTCTACTTCTTTATTTAAAAACCAACCACTTCAGAACAGAGGACCCACCATGTTTTTAATTATTAGACGAGGACCGAAGGAATTGGACCATGTCCACTGTACATCTACTCAGCCAAAATAAATCCATGGGGTGGCCTAGTAGATGCTATAGACAGCAATTATGAACACAATGGAAGGTAGGCAAACATCCTTTTGGAGTCGAATGAATAACCACCAACAAACAAACGTAAACACATTGGAGGAAGTTTCGAGATGTCCCTCAGCAAAGATTGGCTATAGATAAACGGCCAATATACAAATTAATGGACATATATCTAATGGTCAAACTAGTAATCAGGAACTATTGAAAGCTATCACTCAGTCTTCGTACGAACTATTCTGAACTATAGCAGGTCAAAAATGCCTCAATACTTAACAGTTGAAGCCATACAATTTGATGGATCTGGCTCCCCATTACAAGAAAACGGTATAAGAATGGTTCCAAATCCATGTTCGAAACCATACTTGCACAAGGGTTTCAAATTAATCCTTATTCGAATTTATACCTGGGGGTTGGAAGTTTTTCCTACAAATTGGAAGAGACACAACACCGAGGCGGCGAGGAATCTATATGATTACTATATAATCTATCGCCCATCTATTTTCGCGTGTGTGCTCGATCCACGAATTGCCATAGCTTGTGTGTCAGAGTAGACAAGTTGACCGGGCGAGACAGGTCAGTCCAGTTATCGTGCTTACGCTACCCCACCTCTCATTCATCATACTTTTCGCAGGTCCTTCGCAGAGATAGACGTCAAAGGGGTTACCCACGACCCCCCAACCGAGCAACCGTGGTACACGAGAACAACCATCTAAATACCACCTTATGGACCAGAGGACCACAGAACAAGTTGTGCCCACCAAATCCTGTGTTGCCCCTCCAGTAATTGTTTAGCAGCACCAAAATTGGTCCCGTAGTGACAATTGCCGACATTGTTAGAGAAGAGATTGTGTGGACCAATGGCTCGGGGTCCAGACTCTAGTGTACAGGAAACCGTACCAGATGGTGACAGGTACAGAATACCCAAGAACTAGGTTTCAAGAATACAGATTTTTGCCATTTTTTATAGGAATGAAAAACCAATCAACAGTGAAGACATATGCTAGGTTTTGTCAATGCGAATGGTGAATATTACTAATAACTTGAATATGAAGCTAAGGTTCATTCCCAAATTCCTAAATGGGGAAGCTTGTATGGTATATTAACTAACCTGCTTTCAAACTTGGCAACAAATGGAAGAGACATTTGCATGCCCATCTTCAATCTGAGCAGAGGTTTCCATGAAGACTTTGCAAATTAAAGTCAAAGGCTTGACGGAAGAATGCTACTCAGTTTATTGCCATATTTAAATGGCTCGAAATAAATGTAGGAGTAATGCCTGCCAGCCTAGAATTCGTGAGATTGTTCAAAATGGCTTAGAGTTTAGGTTTCGAAGAAAGTTTAACTCGACTGAGTTCAGAGACTTAGTAGAAACTCACTTTAAGTGTCTAGATACGAAGCATTACTAGAGAGGAACAAGATCAAATAAGTCAGTGTTACAGACACTATTATAGGAGATCCTAATTAATGAGATCGATGCAGCAGAGTTGTGGGGAAAAACCTGTGACTATTGAAGCATGATTTATAAGGATACATTCGGGGAACATTATACTTGACCCACCATTTGACTGTATGTTGGCAAATGATGATGTTATCATCAATCCCATAGTGCCCTTTGAATATCCAGGGAATTTTGTATTTAGCAATAAATATGAGTAATAAGGGAAATTGCCGTTGGTGAGTAGAAAATGGGTAAACAGAAGCAAAATAATGAATTATGTTACTAAGATCATCAGGGAGGATGTCTGAAATGGCGCCATAGTGAGTCCACCATCTGAGAAACCAAGTAGGTAACTCAGATTTGAATTTTTGATCAAATGAGATGAACCAAGAATGACTGAAAGTTTCATTTTGGTACAAGAAAATCTTGAACCAAGCATCAACGTAGTCATGATAATTATATTGAATAGAATGACCCGGTAAATCACGAAGCTGATTAGGATTACCCCATTCAGCCATGGAAACAATGTTGTGAATATAAATGGAATGATATAGGATCTTGTAAGCATAGGTGCGATCCTGGATTGGCTTAATCAAAATGGAATGGTGATTGATTAGAATATCCTTGTAGTAGGCTAGGGTTTTCTCTGGATGGGAAATGGTGAAATGGCAGCCAGAGCCAAAATGGAATTTAGCAATGTCATTGATGGTTTGATTTTTCGGGTGACTGGGTTCTTTGTAGAACAGGTTAGTAACATATGAATTGGTGTATTCAGATCGGGATGGTTTAACAGGATTAATAGGGAACGGAGTAACGGAAACTGATTGGCTAGATGTAAAAGGATCAGAAGCCAATGCAGATGAATAATCAGGACGATGAATGGTACTAAGAGTTTGGTAACGGTTAACCATTTCGAGTGAATAAGATGGGGTAACTGTTTTCAAAGGAGGAGGGTGTAACAACCCTCATACTGTTTACCGATTAATGACTGATTGATTACCGATAACCATCGATTACCGTTAAACTAAATTGATTATGACTGATGATTGAACTGATTAAAAGTACTGAACCGACTGACTGAAATTGAAACTGAATTAGCCAAGTATAACTATTGTGTTGCACATTCTATCTGTTTGGTTGATTAATTATCTGTTCATGTCTTTGTGTCTAAACTGCTAATTGAAGGCCTTATCGGCGGCCGAATCCGGAATTGATTGAAGTTTTATGATCATCATAATTAATGTGATTTTATAGTAAAGTTATCTGAAAAAGGATTAGGTATGATTAAATTAGATTAAAACGAGTTAATTGCAAAGTTTGCCGTAATTACCAACTTGCCACTAAGTGGGCCACTATCTCACACACCTTTGAGCCTTGTATACACTCATACACTTGAATCAAAGGTCCATTTCCTCAGCCCTTTTTCCTTACACTAGCCGACCAAGAGAGGAGATAGGAGAGAATTGAGCTCAACTTGAGAATTGCTTGCTAATTGAAGTGTGGATTGCTAGATTGAACCTCAAGACTAGTAATTAAGGAACCTAGGTATGAATTTCACCCTTTTGGTTTGTCTTTAAGTTGATTCTTGCATGGTCCATGTTTAATTGTAGAGCTAAGTCATGTTTTAGTTCATACATGTTGATATAGAGCATAATTCATGCTTGCATGTGTTCTTGGTTGAATTTGGAGTTGAGTTCATGGCAAAATGGTGCATGCATGTCCATAATTGTGTAATGGTCCATGTTTTCAACTTGTTTTTGGATCAATTGGCTCCTTAGAGCATCAGATTGGAACTTCCAAATGATTTGAATTCGTGCATGTTTGCGTGTTCATATTGTTCATGAAATTGGTTTAAATTGAGTTTGAATTAAACACCATTGGGCTTTGATTTCTTAAAATTGAGCTTTGAAACATGTTATTCTATGTGTTTATAAATGTTTTCCAGAAAATGGGCCCAAGAGGATCGGTTTTGATGCCTTTGAACTTGGTTTTTCGCTTGGAGGTGCAATCTGGAATTTCCAGATTCTGCACTTCCGCTTGAGCGGAGGAAATGTCGCTCGAGCGTGGAATCCGAGCATCCAGTATCTCTGCACTGTTTTACAGTCCGCTCGAGCGGAGGATAGGGCGCTCGAGCGGAGTCATGTCTCAAGCCCGAGCGGGCGTCGAGCGGAGATTTCACCCATCCAGTACTTTTACAGTACGCTCGAGCGGGAAAGTTGACGCTCGAGCCATTTATCATTTCAAAACCATAGCATAACGTAGCACTTTTAAACATAGGTCATACTAACATATCTTTACAGAAATGTTACTCACAGTGGGTTTCCAAAACCGGTTGCACGGTCTTCGCCTCTTGACCTGCAATTATCAACATTATAACACATTTCTTCAATACACATTATCATTAAATCACTTAATTCATGCCATACTATTCTTCCCTTATTACATTTCATGTTCATGAGGTGCCAAATGATTCCAATAACATGATAAAATCAAGTAATTCATAAGGCAAATTAGGGATTAAGTTATGAGATTTCCCAACTGTGTAGCTTAGTGTGTGTTCAATCTGTAATTGTGTAGGGTTGGGCGACTGGCCATTTCGCTCTAGCATACTGTAGCCCAGAACTCTGTGAGTAACAATTGTGTAAAGATATGTTCAACTGATTATCTTTTGAATACTGAACTGAACTGTTTACTGAACTGGTATTATTTACTGAATGAATGTATGTCCTTTATTTCTGAACTGTACTGTGGCATCCTTAGTACCTACGGTTTACTGTTACTGTTACTGCTACAGAGATCTCTGTCGGTTCCCTTGTTGGAACCACTACTGTTTACTGACTGATGGCTATCATTACTGTTCGGTCTTTTAAGACCTACTGTTACTGTTATGCTAATGGATGTACCACATATGACTGTACTGACTGAACGACTGAAATACTGATTAAATGAACTGTTTTCATTACTGTAAGGACATTCATTCTCAACCTCTTTACGCATTATGTTATTCACTGGGCTTTAGCTCACTGCTCATATATATATGTAGGTGTTCAGGCACCAGACCGCAGCTAGGAGCGTCAGGGTTACTCTTGTTTTGTCAAGCTAACCATTGTGCCTCATCGCGAGGTTCCGAGCTTATTACGTTAAGGCTTAGGGGCGTTTTACACTTACCCCTTCTGTACTGGTTTACTGTTCTGTATAGATTTAATGTTTCCGTACTGTTATGTAGGGATTGAGTCCCTAATCTGAATGATTGTAAATATTGCATACTGTTCTGTATTGTTTATGTATGAATGTATGAAAAATCTTTTTGGCATATAGACTGTCACAGCTCAATGGACATTATTTATTTACTGCATTGGCTTCCGCTAGGCCCTGTACTCTGTTTTACTGAATTACTGTTCTGTAGGCCTTCGGTAATCTCGGATTACTGGCCGGTTACGGTACTAAACCCATAGGGCCGGGTTTGGGTCGTGACAGAGTGGTATCAGAGCGATACTTAACCACGAGTTATACCGCACACACATGTCCAAATGAGCTATAGGGTGTCCTAGGAAGTAATTAGGGCATCTCATGAACATGAAAAGTGTGTGGCTATGTTATGACTAAATATCTGCTAATGTGTTAAACTGTGAAACAAATGACTGCTTATGTATAAAACTGTTATAACTTCTTATAGTGAAATGGACAATGCAAATGTACCTGAATCCTCGTCTACCGAGGCAAGAATTGAAAGAATGGAAAGAATGGAAAGAATGATAGAACTGATAACTACTAGACTGGAACAACAGAACCAACAGCCCCCACCTCCTCCTCCGGTACAGCCGGAACCTAATGTGAATGATGGGGATATTATTGCTCTGACCCAGAAGTTCAGCAAAATGAAACCGCCATCCTTTCAGGGAGGCCTCGAACCATTAAAGGCTGAAGCTTGGGTGCTAGAAACAGAAAAGCTATTTGAAGTGTTTCCGTGCTCGGAAGCGAACAAGGTACTGTTAGCCACCTTTACATTGCAAGAAGAAGCTAGAAGGTGGTGGATGTTGATCCGCGACACAAATGCTGTTATGACCTGGGCTCAGTTCAAGGAGTCCTTCTTTGAAAAGTATTTCCCTCAGTGTGTTAGGGACAGGAAAGTGACTGAGTTTGAACAACTGAGACAGGGCACCACATCTGTTGCCGAATATGAAATGAAATTCACCGAGTTTGCTAGATATGCACCGCATATGGTGGATACAGAATATAAGAAGGCCAGAAAATTTGAAGGTGGCCTTAATGTCGCAATTCTTGACCGAATAAATGTTTTGAAACTACCGACTTTCGTGGGTGTTCTCGACCGGGCATTGATGGCCGAGTCAAACATTGAAGCACTGAAAATTGAAACACCAACGTCGGAATGGCGTGGTAAGAGGCAGGGTTTCAAATTCAAGAAAGGCAAGCATAACCCGGCCAATAAGAAACCGAATACGGGGTCGACAACTAGCCCCAGCCAAGGGAGTGGGTTCATACCACCCTGTTCTGAATGTGGCAAGAAGCACAAAGGGGTCTGCTACAAGATATCAGGAGCCTGTTATAGGTGTGGCAAGGTGGGCCACATGGTTAAAGACTGTCCCTCTGCTCCACAAGCTAGTAAAGCTACGCCAAGCGCAGCAGCATCAAATGTAGCACCAAAGCCTAACCCCAGAACTACCGGAAAAGAGCCCATGAGACAGGGCCGAGTGTTCGCCCTAGTACCGGGAGATGTCCAGAATACCGAGACCGTTGTGTCAGGTATTCTCTCTATTTGTACTCAAAACGCATATGTACTAATTGATTCGAGGTCTACGCATTCTTATGTGTCGCATGCTTTTTCGCGTAAATTGAATAGACCCTTGGAACCTATGAACTATCTGTTAGCTGTATCATCACCCGTTGGGGGATCTATGACATGTGCTTATATGTACCCCGCCTGTGAAATCATTGTTGGGGATATGCATCTGTTTATTGATTTACTGCCATTGAACATTGACCATTTTGATGTAATATTGGGGATGGATTGGTTACAAAAATACCATGCCACTATTGATTGTGTGACCAAGCAAGTTGTTTTCGGTCCACCTGGTTTGCCTGAATTCGTG
>NW_021037338.1:0-11337 GCF_004153795.1 Camellia sinensis | reverse complement strand
ATAGCATGGCGCCGTATGAAGCTCCTGCTATGGAGAGAGTGCGATCGCCGATATGTTTGGACTGAAGTAGGAGGGACAAAGCTCTAATGGCCCCAAGTATGTTCAGATGACAACTGAGAAGATCAAACTCATTCAGCAAGAGATTAAAACCGCACAGAGTCGACAGAAGAGTTTGCCGACCAAAGAAGGAGGAGTTTAGAATTTGAAATTGGGATCAGCGTGTTTTTGTAAGTTTCGCGATGACAGGAGTTTTCGAGATTGGGAAATAGGGTAAATTGCACCTCGATATATTGGGCCATTTGAAATTCTTTGAGAGATCACACACCGTTGCTTACAGACTTGCTTTGCACCAGATTTTTGAGTCGAGTCTCAATGTGTTTCCATGTTTCGATGTTAGGAAATATATCGAGACCCACTGCAGGTAATAGATTATTCCGGAGTTGTGGTTAATGAAGACTTGGGCTACGAAGAGATAGAAGCCGATTGAGAATTATCGACAGACAAGTGAGACAGTGAGAAACAAGTCGATATCAAGGTTGAAAATCGAAATGGGAGAACATTATGCGGCGAGGAACATGAAGGAAGAGGAGATGAAAAATCTGTCACCCGAGTTATTCATAGGTCGAAGGTAAATTAGTTTGGGACCAAACTTCCTTAAGGAGGGTAGACTGTGAAGAACCCACATTTTTTCATCTTAATCATGTTCATGAGCATTTGTATGAGTATGACTTGTTAAGCTTGCATGTGCATGTGTGACTTGGATTTGGCTTTAGCAAGTGAAATCTTGTGCCTTGACTGAAGCCTTGTGATTTGTCCTAATATAGTTGGTACCTGTCTTTGTTCCTTTCCTTGATGTAAAACCTTAGGTTCACGCCTTGCCTCTAGCCGATGTTATTCCAAGCGAGGTCACCCTTAGTCTAGTGTAGCATTCTGGAAAACCCCTTGTTGACCTCAGTCCTTGCCTCGACCACCGTTAGCCGAGATGTTACCTTGCACCCCAGTGATCTCGTCCTGGAGCGTATGACCCTTTAGGCCGAGTGGTGTGGACGCATCTAGGGCAAGATGGGGCACAAGCTTAGTCAGTTTGTCCTTCCTAGCCGAGTCATTGTCACCTTAGTTGCCGCGAAGTCCTTGTTTATTGCCAATGTCACCCCTTGCCGAAGCTGCATTCTGTGTAGCTTGTTAGATACGCCTTGTTGTCAGCCGATGTTCATGCCCTTCAGAGAGCCCATACCGTTTTGCTTGTTGAACAACCTTCCACCCATGCCTTGTCTGGTCTGTCAGGCACCTTTCAGGTAAACCCAATTTCAGCGCCGCCACGTGTCTCAGCAGAGGGTTTAACCCCAAGAACCGGTTATAAGAAAACTATCATTTGGTGTCAATACCTGTTTTGTAGAGAGAGAAGCTTAGGAGGAAGAAAGAGTTTAGAGTGAGGAAGTAGATCTTCAAGCTGATTTCTAGAGATCAAACCGTTAGATCCGCGCATTTCTAAGGTTAGATGCTGATCTACTCGTAATGTTCTTTATGATTATGTTATTGCATTGGCATTGATGAAAATGATCTGTAAGCCATTGCATCGTTTTGAAGCTCGATTTAGAAAGAGAAAATGACATTCATGTGTTTCTCAAGAAAGTCTTAGATTTGATCCGAAAGCTTTTATGCCTAGATTCACTTTTTGTTTGTTCTTGCAGATTTCCAAGTATGGGTAACCCAGGTCCATGTTATTCAAACTCATAGCACGAAAACCTTCAGATTGTGATGACAGATTATGATCAAACATCGTATTTTTTATGTTTTCACACCCATGTTCTTCAAGTTCATCAGCAGAGGGGAACCCAGAGTTTCCCGGACCTCTTTCGCTTGTATGTGGCCCCGGAAAACACACCTCGGCTAGACCTGGTTGGTGCCAGTCGGGTTTTTCCCAAAAATCGATTTGCATGCATGTTAGACTTGTTTTGAGGAAATATGTTCAAGTACGCTTTGCCAGATGTGATTATAGGGACTGGACCTTTGCTTACCCCCGACGTTTTGAAGAATTATGTGAGTGGTATTTCTAATAAAACTTATGTTACACTTGTTTTGATAAATCTTGTTTTGCCTTGTCTTGAAAGTATTTGATCTATCTGAATGATTATCGCCTTATGTGTATATCAATACCTATCTTGTTTTGATGACATGTCTTGAAAGTCCTTGTTGCAGGGGACTATAATGCGATGGCACTCTTGTCTTGCAGTCCTTAAGTGCTAAGAGGACTCCTAACTTTCGCCAGCACTCTTGTCTGAAAGTCCTTAGTCTGCAGGGGACTAAATGCGACGTGCCTCGTGTCTTGACAGTCCTTAGTGCTAGGAGGACTCTAACTTTCGCAGCACTCTGTCTTGAAAGTCGCTTAGTTGCAGGGGACTATAAGTTCAAACTGCACTCTTGTCTTGATGTGTATCACCCCTTGAAATAAGTAGATGTTATTAACATGCCAGGAACTTGAAAGCGGACAAAATGAACTTGACTTTTACCTTGATTGTAAAGTATGTGATATTGTATCTTTTTGTAAGAGATCTTGGATATCAATCATTTGCAAACCTTTATTCTAATATCATTCACTGAGTATCCAACTCCCCTCTCTATATATATTTATGGTGATGAAACAAAAGGCATTGAGGCCTAGACGTGATTGCCGATGTGTTTTGGGTGCTGTGGCCGACATGTTTGGATTAGCATTTTTGCACCATCTTGAAGACATGCTCTCGGCTTATGTTTCTTTGTTGTTTTGGCATTGTCGCTTGAGAAATCCTTTTGGTCAGGATGTATTTTCGGTATGCTCATTCTTGTTGTACTAAATTGTAGACTTTTAAAGATGGGTTTGATTATGACATTCATTGACTTTCACGTCCTCTCATGGACTACTCAGTTTATGTGTAATTTTGCTTCCGCTCTTGTTAAAGGCCCATATTCATACTCTGATTGTGTGTGATTTTTGTAAGTCGGCCTTCGGTACCGCGGGTTACTGGCATCACGGCACAAACTACTAGGGGCCTTGTTTGGGGCGTGAAGATTTCTATTTAAAACTTCCTTTTTTATTTAATTCCAAATAGATCGTTAAGGTATAGTGGTTTCTGGAATGAACTTGCATTTTAATTTTCTGCAACTTTCATTTTTATTTTTATTTAACTTCCATTTTATTCAAGTTTACTTTTCTACTAAACTTCCTTTTTTATTTAATTTCCAATAGATCGTTAAAGGTATAGTGTTTTCTGGATTGAAACTCCATTTTTAATTTTATGCAACTTTCCATTTTTATTTTATTCAACTTCCATTTTTATTCAATTTACTTTTATTAAACTTCCTTTTTTTTTTAATTTCCAAATAGATCGTTAAGGTATAGTGGTTTCTGGGTTGAACTTTCTATTTAATTTTCATGCAACTTTCTTTTTTATTTTTTATTCAACTTCCATTTTATATTCATTGACTTTCTATTAAACTTTCCTTTTTATTTAATTTCCAAATAGATCGTTAAGGTATAGGGTTTCTGGATGAACTTCCATTTTTAATTTTATGCTAACTTTCATTTTTATTTTTATCTACTTCCATTTTATTCAATTTACTTTTCTATTAAACTTCCTTTTTTTATTTAATTTCCAAAATAGATCGTTAGGTAAGTGTGTTTCTGGATTGAACTTCCATTTTAATTTTATGCAACTTCATTTTTATTTTATTCTACTTCCATTTTTAATTCAATTTACTTTTCTATTAAACTTTCCTTTTTTATTTAGATTTCCAATAGAATCGTTAAGTATAGTGGTTTTCTGGATGAACTTCCGCATTTTAATTTTATGCAACTTCATTTTTATTTTATTTACTTCCATTTTTAGTCAATTTCTTTTCTATTAACTTTCCTTTTTATTTAATTTCCAAATAGATCGTTAAGGTATAGTTGGTTTCTGGATTGAACTTCCATTTTTAATTTTATTGCACAACTTTCTTTTTATTTTTTATTCTACTTCCTTTTTATTCAAGTTTACTTTTCTATTACAACTTCCTTTTTATTTAATTTCCAAATAGATCGTTAAGGATAGTGGTTTTTGGATTGAACTTCCATTTTTAATTTTATGCAACTTCATTTTTATTTTTATTCAACTTCCTTTTATTCAATTCTTTTCTATTAAACTTCCTTTTTTATTTAATTTCCAAATAATCGTTAAATGTTTAGTGGGTTTCTGGAATTGAACTTCCATTTTTAATTTTCTGCAATTTCATTTTTATTTTTATTCAAACTTTCTATTTTATTCATTTACTTTTCTATTAACTTCTTTTTTATTTAATTTCCAATAGATCGTTAAGGTATAGTGGTTTTGGATTGAACTTCCATTTTAATTTTATGCAACTTTCATTTTTATTTTATTCTACTTCCATTTTTAATTCAATTTACTTTTCTATTAAACTTCTTTTTTATTTAATTTCCAAATAGATCTATAGGTATTAGTGGTTTCTGGATTGAACTTCCTTTTTAATTTTATGCAACTTTCTTTTTTATTTTTTATTCTACTTCCTTTTTATTCAATTACTTTTCTATTAAACTTCCTTTTTATTAATTTCCAAATAAATCGTTAATGGTATATGTGTTTTTGGATGAACTTCCATTTTTAATTTTCTGCAACTTCCATTTTTTTTATTTAACTTCCTTTTTATTCAGTTTCTTTTCTACTCAACTTCCTTTTTTATTTAATTTCCAAATAGATCGTTAAGCATATAGTGGTTTCTGGGATTGAACTTCCATTTTTAATTTTATGCAACTTCATTTTTATTTTTAATTCTACTCCTTTAATTAATTTACTTCCTATTAAACTTCCTTTTTATTTAATTTCAAGTAGATCGTTAAGGTATAGTTGGTTTCTGATTGAACTTCCATTTTAATTTGTATGCAACTTTCATTTTTATTTTTTATTCTAACTTCCATTTTTAATCAATTAACTTTCTATTATTAAACTTCCTTTTTATTTAATTTCCAATTAGATCGTTAAGGTATAGTGGTTTCTGGAATGAACTTCCATTTTAATTTTCTGTAACATCATTTTTATTTTTATTTAACTTCCTTTTTTATTCAAGTTCTTTCTACTCAAACTTCCTTTTTTATTTAATTTCCAAATAGATCGTTAAGGTATAGTGGTTTTTGGATAACTTCCATTTTTAATTTATGCAAACTGTCATTTTTATTTTATTCAACTTCCAGTTTTATTCAATTTACTTTTCTATTAAACTTCTCTCTTTTTTATTTAATTTCCAAATAGATCGTTAAGGTAAAGTGGTTCTGGTTGAACTTCCATATTTAATTTTCGCAAACTTCATTTTTAATTTTTATTCAACTTCCTTTTTTTCAATTACTTTTCTTTAAACTTCCTTTTTTATTTAATTCCAAATAGATCGTTAAGGTATAGTGGTTTCTGGATTGAACTTTCCATTTTTAATGTTTTGAACTTTTCTTTTTATTTTTATTCTCTTCCATTTTAATTATTTACTTTTCAATAAACTTCCTTTTTATTTAATTTCCAAATAGATCGTTTAAGGTATAGTGGTTTCTGGAATTGAACTTCCTATTTTTAATTTTCTCAACGTTCACATTTTTATTTTTATTCATACTTCCATTTTTATTCAATTTGACTTTTCTGTTAAACTTCCTTTTTATTTAATTTCCAAGATACGATCGTTAAGTATAGTGGTTTGATTGACTCATCATTTGCTATTTTAACAATTACTTCCATAACCTCTATTTATTTCCAAATATCTAAGGTATAGTTATTGGTTATTCCATTTAATTTTGGCACTTTGTTTTTTTATTCTAACTCATTTTTTTTCAATTACTTTTCTTTAAACTTCATTTTTTATTTAATTTCCAAGTAGATCGTCAAGGTATAGTGGTTTCTGGATAGAACTTCCATTTCTAATTTCATGCAATTTCCATTTTAATTTTAATTCTACTTCCATTTTTAATCTATTTACTTTTATATTAAACTTCCATTTTTATTTAATTTCCAAATAGATCATTAAGGTATAGTGGTTTCTGGAATGAACTTCAATTTTTAATTTTCAGCAACTTCCGTTTTTATTTTTATTTTACTTCCTTTTTTATTCAAGTTTCTTTTCTACTCAACTTCTTTTTTTATTTAATTTCCAAATAGTTCGTTAAGGTATAGTAGTTTTTGAATCGAACTTCTATTTTTAATTTTATGCAACTTTCATTTTTATTTTTATTCAACTTCCATTTTTTTTCAATTTACTTTTCTATTAAACTTCCTTTTTTATTTTATTTCCATAAAGATCGTTAAGGTATAGTGGTTTTTGGATTGAACTTCCATTTTTAATTTTATGCAACTGTCATTTTTATTTTTATTCAACTTCCATTTTTATTCAATTTACTTTTCTATTAAACTTCCTTTTTTATTTAATTTCCAAATAGATCGTTAAGGTATAGTGGTTTCTGGATTGAACTTCTATTTTTAATTTTATGTAACTTTCATTTTTATTTTTATTCTACTTACATTTTAATTCAATTTACTTTCTTATTAAACTTTCTTTTTTATTTAATTTCCAAGTAGATCGTTAAGGTATAGTGGTTTCTGGAATGAACTTCCATTTTTAATTTTCTGGAACTTCCATTTTTATTTTTATTTCACTTCCTTTTTAATCAAATTTCTTTTCTACTCAACTTCCTTTTTTATTTAATTTCCAAATAGATCGTTAAGGTATAGTGGTTTTTGGATCGAACTTCCATTTTTAATTTTATGCAACTGTCATTTTTATTTTTATTCAACTTCCAGTTTTATACCATTTACTTTCCTATTAAACTTTATTTTTTTATTCAATTTCCAAACAGATCGTTATGGTATAGTGGTTTCTTGAATGAACTTCCATTTTTAATTTTCTGCAACTTCCATTTTTATTTTTATTTAACTTCCTTTTTTATTCATGTTTCTTTTCTACTCAACTTCCTTTCTTATTTAATTTCAAAATAAATCGTTAAAGTATAGTGGTTTTGAATTGAACTTCCATTTTTAGTTTTATGCAACTTTCATTTTTATTTTTATTCAACTTCTATTTTTATTCAATTGACTTTTCTATTAAACTTCCTTTTTTATTTAATTTCCAAATAGATCGTTAAGGTATAGTGGTTTTTGCATTGAACTTCCATTTTTAATTTTATGCAATTTTCATTTTTATTTTTATTCAACTTCCATTTTTATTCAATTTACTTTTCGATTAAATTTCCTTTTTTATTTAATTTCCAAATAGATCGTTAAGGTATAGTGGTTTCTGGATTGAACTTCCATATTTAATTTTCTGCAACTTCCTTTTTTTATTTTTATTCAACTTCCATTTTTATTCAATTACCTTTTCTATTAAACTTCCTTTTTTTATTTAATTTCCAAAATAGATCGTTTAGGTATAGTGGTTTCCGGATAGAACTTCCATTTTTAATTTTATGTAACTTTAATTTTTATTTTTATTCTACTTCCATTTTAATTCAATTTACTTTCCTATTAAACTTTCTTTTTTATTTAATTTCCAAGTAGATCGTTAAGGTATAGTGGTTTCTGGATAGAACTTCTATTTCTAATTTTATGCAACTTCCATTGTTATTTTTATTCTACTTCCATTTTTAATTAATTTACTTTTCTATTAAACTTCCATTTTTATTTAATTTCCAAATAGATCATTAAGGTATAGTGGTTTCTGGAATGAACTTCCATTTCTTATTTTCTGCAACTTCTATTTTTATTTTTATTTAACTTCCTTTTTTATTCAAGTTTCTTTTCTACTCAACTTCCTTTTTTATTTAATTTCCAAATTGATCGTTAAGGTATAGTGGTTTCTGGATAGAACTTCCATTTTTAATTTTATGCGACTTCCATTTTTATTTTTATTCAACTTCCATTTTTTATCAATTTACTTTTCTATTAAACTTCCTTTTTTATTTAATTTCCAAATAGATCGTTAAGGTATTGTGGTTTCTGGAATGAACTATCATTTTTAATTTTCTGCAGCTTCCTTTTTTTATTTTTATTTAACTTCCTTTTTTATTGAAGATTCTTTTCTACTCAACTTCCTTTTTTATTTAATTTCCAAATTGATCGTTAAGGTATAGTGGTTTTTGAATTGAACTTCCATTTTTAATTTTATGCAACTTTCATTTTTATTTTTATTCAACTTCCATTTTTATTCAATTTACTTTTCTATTAAACTTCCTTTTTTATTTAATTTCCAAATAGATCGTTAAGGTATAGTGGTTTTTGGATTTAATTTCCATTTTTAATTTTATGCAACTGTCAGTTTTATTTTTACTCCACTTCAATTTTTATTCAATTTACTTTTATATTAAACTTCCTTTTTTATTTAATTTCCAAATAGATCGTTAAGGTATATTGGTTTCTGGATTGAACTTCCAAATTTAATTTTCTGCAACTTCCATGTTTATTTTTATTCAATTTCCATTTTTATTCAATTTAGTTTTCTATTAAACTTCCTTTTTTTTATTAAATTTCCAAATAGATCGTTAAGGTATAGTGGTTTCTGGAATGAACTTCCATTTTTAATTTTATGTAACTTTCATTTTTATTTTTATTCTACTTCCATTTTAATTCAATTTACTTTCCTATTAAACTTCTTTTTTTATTTAATTTCCAAATAGATCGTTAAGGTATAGTGATTTCTGGATAGAACTTCCATTTCTAATTTTATGCAACTTCCATTTTTATTTTTATTCTACTTTCATTTTTAATCAATTTACTTTTCTGTTAAACTTCCTTATTTATTTAATTTCCAAATAGATCATTAAGGTATCTTGGTTTCTGGAAATTAAAAAGGAAGTGAATAACAAAATTTTAAAATGGAAGTTGCATAAAATTAAAAATGGAAGTTTCATTCCAAGAAAACCACTATACCTTAACGATCTATTTGAAATTAATAAAAAAAGGAAGTTTAATAGAAAAGTAAATTGAAATAAAATGGAAGTTGAATAAAAATAAAAATGAAGTTGCATAAATTAAAAATGGAAGTTCAATCAAAACCACTATACCTTAACGATCATATTGGAAATTAAATAAAAAAGGAAGTTGATAGAAAAGAACTGAATAAAAAAGTGAATAAATAAAAATAAAAAATGAAGTTGCAGAAAATTAAAAAATGGAAGTTCATTCCAGAAACCACTATACCTTAAGATCTATTTGGAAATTAAATAAAAAGGAAGTTTAATGAAAAGTAAATTGATAAAAATGAAGTGAATAAAAATAAAAATGAAGTTGCATAAAATTAAAATGAGTTCTATTCCGAACCACTATACTTTAACGATCTATTGGAAATTAAATAAAAAAAAGTTAATAGAAAGTAAATTGAATAAAATGGAAGTAATAAAAATAAAAATAAAGTTCATAAAATTAAAAATGGAAGTTCAATCCACGAAACCACTATACCTAAACGATCTATTTGGAAATTAAATAAAAAAAGGAAGTAATAGAAAAGTAAATCTGAATAAATGGAAGTTGAATAAAAAATAAAAAAAAGGAAGTTGCCAAAATTAAAATGGAAGTTCAATCCAGAAACCACTATACCTTAACGATTTATTTGGAAATTAAATAAAAAGGAAGTTATGAAAAGTAATTGAATAAAATAAGGAATTGATAAAAATAAAAATGAAAGTTGCATAAAATTAAAAATGGAAGTTCATTCAAAACCCTATACCTTAACGATCTATTTGGAAATTAAATAAAAAGGAAGTTTAATAGAAAAGTAATTGAATAAAATAGAAGTTGAATAAAAATAAAAATGAAAGTTTCATAAATAAAAATGAAGTTCAATCAGAAACCACTATACTTAACGATCTATTTGAAATTAAAATAAAAAAGGAAGTTATAGAAAGTAAAAGAATAAAAAAAGGAAGTTAAAAAAATTAAAATGGAAGTTGCAAAAATTAAATATGGAAGTTCATCCAACCACTATACCTTAACGATCTATTTGGAAATTAAATAAAAAAGGAAGTTTAATAGAAAAGTAAATTGAATAAAATGGAAGTTGAATTAAAAATAAAAATGAAGTTTGCATAAAATTAAAATGGAATAAGTTCAATCCAAAAACCACTATACCTAACGATCAATTGGAAATTAAATAAAAAAGAAGTTATAGAAAAGAAATTGAATAAAAAGGAAGTTAATAAAAAATAAAAATGAAGTTGCAAAAATTAAAAAATGGAAGTTCATTCCAGAAACCACTATACCTTAAGATCTATTGGAAATTAAATAAAAAGAAGTTTAAATAGAAAGTAAATTGAATTAAAAAATGGAAGTTAGAATAAAAATAAAAATGGAAGTTGCATAAAATTAAAATGGAAGTTCATCCAGAAACCACTATACCTTAACGATCTATTGGAAATTAAATAAAAAGAAAGTTTATAGGAAAGTAAAGTAATTAAAATGGAAGTTAGAATTAAAAATAAAATAAAGTTGACATAAAATTAAAAATGGAAGTTCAATCCGAAACCACTATACCTATACGATCTATTTGGAAATTAAATAAAAAAAGGAAGTTTAATAGAAAAGTAAAATGATAAAATGGAAGTTTTGAATAAAATAAAAAAAAGGAAGTTGCCAAAATTAAAATGGAAGTTCAATCAGAAACCACTATACCTTAACGATTTATTTTTGAAATAAAAAAAAAAGGAAAATTTAATGAAAAGTAATTGAATAAAAAATGAAGTTGAATAAAAATTAAAAATGAAAGTTCATAAAACTAAAAAGGAAGTTCAATTCAAAAACCACTATACCTTTAACGATCTATTTGGAAATTAAATAAAAAAGGAAGTTTAATAGAAAAGTATTGAATAAAAAAATGAAGTTGAATAAAAATAAAAATGAAAGTTGCATAAAATTAAAAAATGGAAGTTCAATCTCAGAAACCACTATACCTTAACGATCTATTTGAAATTAAATAAAAAAGGAATTTGAGTAGAAAAGAAATCACAATAAAAAGGAAGTTAAAAAAATAAAAAGGAAGTTGCCAGAAAATTAAAAATGGAAGTTTCATTCCAGAAACCACTATACCTTTAACGATCTATTGAAATTAAATAAAAAAGGAAGTTTAATAGAAAGTAAATTGAATAAAAATGGAAGTTGAATAAAAAATAAAATGAAAGTTGCATAAAATTAAAAATGGAAGTTCAATCCAAAAACCACTATACCTTAACATCATATTGGAAATTAAATAAAAACGTAAAGTTTAAGAAAAGTAAACTTGTTAAAAAAGGAAGTAGAATATAAATAAAATGAAGTTGCCAGAAAATAAAAATGGAAGTTCAAT
>NW_021037337.1:0-13157 GCF_004153795.1 Camellia sinensis | reverse complement strand
GCTGCGTTAGGTTAGAAAAATAAAGGCGACAAAAGCAAGGATACCCCCCACGACCACCCAAAACACCACCAGCACCGCCCGCCCACCCGCCACCCCACCATCATTAGAAAAAGAGTTTAATAAAATTAAAACAGGTTTCGGTCAGGTTGATTTGCCCAACCTGGTAGCCGCAGATTTAATCCAACTTTGTGCCTGATCTTTAAATTTGTAAAAATTGTGGTCCTTTTTCCCGCTAAGGAAATAATTTCTCTGTGTTTATGGTCTGCTTTGCATTTCACTCTTGTTGAAGAGTTAGTGATTATATCCCTTGATTCTAAACTGCTCTTACATTTGGAGAATTTTCTTGTTATTCTCTCAGATATATTGTTTCGCTGGAAGTGTTCGACACACAAAAAGGAAAAATAGAGACTGTTTTCAAGCCGATGTTGCATCGCATATCAGAATTCCTATCCGCATGTCCAAGGAAAGCAACTATCGGTATGTGCCATACCAAAATTGAACAAGGAGATTTGTTCCTGACAAGTGAGTGTAAGTGATATGTTAAATGCCTACAAGGGATATATCATCACATTTTACCTTAAGGCTTCTAAGGGGAAAAACTGGTTGGATTTGCACGTGTCACAAGAGGATAATCTGTAATTATTGCATCTCTGGACAAAAGCGGCGCATAATTTTTTTATTTTCTGTATATGACAGTTGATCATGTATTTAAGTGAATGTTTTATAATTTTAATGCTGAATGCCAATCTCGCTAGAAAATTTCTATTTCTACATGAAACATAAAATTTTCTATTCTCCACCACGAAATATGCCCATTATACTTAATTTTCTTTAGCTGAAGCCAAATTTTGGGACAAGGAGCGTGACTATGGCAGGGATTATGGACTTGCATGAAGGTACAAAATATCATTACTAAGCAATTTCTCTTACCTTCAAAAATTTATTTATTATCTGCATTTTTTATCTTCTTTTTTTATTTTTTATTTTTTTCCTTTTTTAATTTGAATTTCATATATGATTTTTGCAGAATATGCTAATGAGGTAAGGGGATGATTTGGGAAAGCAAGAAGTGGGACCAATAGCGAAAGCATGGTACTGATGCTTAGAATCCTGGGAAAAAAAAACCCAGCTGGGGGGGGACCCCTTTTGAAAAGCGGCGGGGGCTTTTTAACCCGTTTTTGGAGCGGAGTTAAAAATTATCTCTGCTCTAACCAGTAGCCATGCATAACCCATTTAAACCCAATTTTAATGAGTTTACAAGACAATACCCATTTAAAACTGTTTATGATGGACGGGTTTTAACAGGTTTCGGGTTAAGTTTACAACATCTACCTGTCAGGCAGTTCATTTTGTTATGTCCCTGTGTGTCAGAAGACTGGGGGTCTGGGACAACCATTTTGTAACTGTGTACTAGTAAGATGGCTCCAACTTAAATCATTCAAGACTGAATATAGAGGTAGGTCGTTTGCTTAAGCTTACCTTTACTTTGTCATTATCTTGATCCCAGCTGAAAGATCCAAGTGTGAGATAATTCAATGCTGGATTTGAAGCCACTTTTGCTGTAGGAATTGGAGTTGGTGTTGGGCTTGGAATTTGTGCTTGAGAGGTCACTGTAGAGGCAGCCTCTTTTGACAGCTGTACAAGGAAGATCAATAACAAATTAGTGGTTACAAGCATTACTATGAACCTAAACAATATTCATTGGCTTGCATCAAAATGAATTTTGTACCCTCAATACTTCTACTATTACAAATAATGCAAAGATTTATTACTATTGTCATAATAGTTTAGAGCATAACAAAAAGAAATGAACACTGACACCATTGGGAGTTCTTTTCCTCACGAACTATGTCATTCCACTGACTTTGTGGATTATTATAATATACTCACGAATGGCATATCAAATATTTAGGTCTTGTTTGTCATCCCTTAAAAAAGTCAAAAAGTCACTATCTTATTTAAGTCACATCATCTCATTTAAGTCACATCACCTCTCTACCACATCACTTCAAACCCAACCCATACCTAACCCATATTTCATAAAAAGTCAAAAAATACACTAATGTAGAACATCCCAAACAACCCCTTAATAATTTGATTGACAATATAAAGTGACTAGCCTCATGTTTGTTCAACCACAAACCTTAAGGTCAATATGCTGAGTTTTAATAATTGGACAAACTAGGATACAAAATTCCATAAAGAAACTTCAAAGAAATTTTAAGAAATCAATTTTGAGCATTTAGAATGCTCATAAAATTTACTAACCTAAGCAATAATAGGAATGAAAAACTGTTCTCCAATGTTTTTCTTTGGGCCTTCCATCGCTATGGAGATTGAAGAATCCATCATCCTCAATGGCCTTTGGCCCTCAAGGAAGCTACATCACGTGAGTTTCTCTTCATGAATCTTTCTTCTGTTTTGACCATTTCACTTCATGTTCATCCAATATGCATTTGAAGAAATCTCTTCCTATATCTTTATTTTGTTACAACTTCAGTCTCAATGTTGATTAATGGTTGCCTTGCATTTTCGGTTGTGAGTCAAGGGATCCAAGGCAAATCCTCCCCCCCAACCAAAAAATAAAAAAAATAAAAATAAATAAAAAGTGGAAGCAATGTCAGGGGCCAATTCGCTCTCTCATCTGTATATAATAAACATCAAGTCCTTATCTTCTTTTCTTTTTCTTCTTCCATTTTGCTTTTCTTTAGATATTGATGAAACTTCATAAGCATATTCAAGGGAAATCTCCTAGTACATGTTTTCTTCCAGCGAAGTTATAATTAATATATATATATATATATATATATTTTAATGCACATTAGAAGTTTTTTTATAAATATTTTTATTTTAATATACATTAATTATTTTATTTATTTATTATATTTTTTAAATAATGTATTATTGTTAATTTATTTTTTTATTTTTAATTGATATATATTATAAATAAAAAATTATAATAAATAAGGAATAATAAATTATGTTAAAATAAATAAAAAGAAAAATTAGATATTTTATTTTATAATTTTTTTTATTATATATGGTTTAATTAGATTTCTTTTAAATAATTGGATGATTTATTTTATTTATTATATGTTAAAAAGTTAAGAAATAATAATTTACAAAAATTATTATTATATATGATATTTAAGAAATAATAATTAAATATTTTATTATATATGGTAAAAATTATAATTTATAAATTTTATTACATATATAATATATGATAAATTATATATATTATATATTATATATATGATCAATTAAACAGAGACGAAGAGAAGTGACAATCAAGAGAGTGAGACGATGATCGCAGCCAGAGACGAAGAGGGAGAGAACCAGAGACGATCGTCGAAGTGACGATCGAGAGAATGAGACGATGATCGAAGCCCTCAAAGACGAAGACGATCGTGATCGATAGTGAGAGAAGAGCGTGACGAAGGCAATCAAAGCCCTAATCTCAATACTGGTCCACTGTAAGTTCTCTCAACAACCCTTTTTCTTTCTCCTCTCATGTCGACGTCGAAGGTTAGGGTTTCTCTCTCTCTCTCTCCCTCCCCCCTTTACGATCCCATCTTGGATTGAATCGCGTTTCTCTCTCCACAGAAACGCGATTCTTACACATTTCTTTCTAGGAATCACGAAATCGCGATTCTTACTCAGAATCGCCACCTAGTTGCACGATTCCTGCAACTAAGGCCAATACGCTCTCTCATCTGTATATAATAAACATCAAGTCCTTATCTTCTTTTCTTTTTCTTCTTCCATTTTGCTTTTCTTTAGATATTGATGAAACTTCATAAGCATATTCAAGGGCAATCTCCTAGTACATGTTTTCTTCCAGCGTAGTTATAATTATAGAAACCAACACTAATTCAACATGAAAGAAACCACTCAATCTCTAATTTAAACATCATTCAACATATAAAATACTATTTCATCAATCATAAACCATTACATTTATCGACAACATTTAAGTTTCATAATGAATAAATTAGCCATAAAAACTACATCAATCACAAGTCAAAGAAAATATCATCTAATGCATCATTACAATCTAAGAAACATCAATCAACATCAAATATTCTTAAAAAAAACACCAAGATAAACAAAAATGTAAAGCCTTTTGATGCTTTAGTAGACCCAACTTCAACCAAGTCATGCCCATGGCTTTGTGATCCAGTGGCATGGAGGCAATACTAAGGTGTATGCAAAGGAGTGGTTGGGGCTCAATTCCCTCCAAAAGCTAACCTAACAACTAACAACTGACTTTCGCCAAAATAAAAAATAAAACTTCAACCAAGTCTCCTCTCTCACTCACCACCACCACCACGAAAGGACATATAAGTCGCATGGCGCGCGTACTTGGCTGCAAAACAATAAACATTATATACTGATGAAATCTGAAATTAGAATGCAGTCTCCAACATGTCATCTATTCGTCAATATGGTTATCAACACACAAATAAATGATTGGCTTTGAACAAACTCTTCAGACATGCGCAATATGATACAATACAATGAATGGAATCAATATGACTTATTCTTCCCAAATGAAAATCTAATCCACAAATCTTAGACTTCTCTCTATCGATTGTAGGGATACATGATGACTTTTTACATAGTAAAGTGGATGACGTAAGTAACAATGGATCATAGTTTCAATGATGCGCGATTCACGTATAGATGATAACTTCGAAAGTATGTAACACTTATTGTGAACCCAATAACAAAAAAATTGAACTCGCGAATTCAAATCGATCGATCATCGTAAAGTCACACAAGAATCGAGTCCAACCTGTTTCCTCCAAATTTATTTCAATAAATATAATAGACACTATTAATGTAAGTGATACGATTAGAATTATCAGTTGGTGAAAGCAATTTTTAACTTTAAAAAAGAATATAAGAAAATGAAGGATATAAGACTTGATAATATTCTACGTAATAGTGAGTTTATGTGAATGATTTAACATGCTACAAGTCATGTAATTTATGATAAGATAAGATATCACAGTATTAAAGGTCTTGCCCTATGTAAGATGTAACCACACATCTTATATTTTTTTTTAAAATTTCGTTTTCTGTAGATATAATAGCTTTCCGTTACATCCTATTGAAATTTTATTAATACAAAATACAAAACATAAATAGATCTACACTATCAATTTAAAATTGAGACAATGCAATATAAATGCCATAGACTGGAGAATTTGATACTTTGATAATAAGAGTTCAACACATATCATCTTTCTAAAGTAATAATCGTAAGATAAAATAGAAAAGATAAGAATTTATCTTTGAACACTAACTAACTTTTTATCAAACCTATATTATATGATTTTAATAGGTATTAGTACTTGATATCTATGTATGCCATTAATTAGATTTCCAATGACGATTGCCAATCCATAAGTGAGATCAAGCAATAATAATTTTACGTTTTGAATAGCTTTTGTATTCTTAAACGTATGATATGAGAAAGATATACTCGATGGAAATAATGTATTATACATGACGGAAAAAATATAATGCATGAGAGACAAGCGTATTAATCATAGCCAATTTATTGAGTTCTTTCTGATGCTCTGAATCTGATAGAATTCTCTAATTTAAAAATTTCACTGATACTAAAAATAACAAAAATCATGTGGTTTTAGTCCTATAGCGGTGATCATAAAGCTTAGTGTATTAAAGCACTTACTATAATGCTTTGTATTGTATTGAGATCTACATTATTCAGTTAAAGAGTAGCTCACGAAAGAAATAAAATAGAAGCAGTAGCAAAAAATTCCTAATAGTCGGACTAAATAAGAGTAATTTTGAACATATACAAATATATTGCAATAATCGAATTGAAAATCATGTGAACTCGATGTTATCGAAAATTCGCATTTGTTGTTTGAGTATGATTCCGACCATTCCTAAAACCTAATAAGATATTTGAGCTACTATCTCTAAAATTCTAGATTTTCTTATTGCCTGATTAAAGTTCTTGCCAATAATACGGATTCAATGCGTTGCAAATTTTAACATGAAAGTCGAGATAGTACTGATTGGAATGGGATATGAGAAATGATATATTAGGACGAAACAATAGTTTATCCTTCCTCAAATGGAGGTTTAAAGAGACACTAAGAATTAGGAGGAGGGTTATACAAGTTAAAAATCACTCAACACAAAAGGTATGCATCGAAGACGTATGTAATAGGATTCTTGTTTGTAGGTATGATGTATAAATTTCATGTCTTAACATATTTCTTTTGAAAAGAAAAGAGGCAAATTAAACTACATTAAGTATAATTCCTACAGTGCTGAAACGTTTCATAGTTTTGTATGTTGTTGTGGTGTTTCACAACTATTCGGTGCCTTTCGATGGAATAATTGGAATGTCGGATTGTCACTAATGCTCCTCTTGGATTTCTTAGGGAAGTTTTAAGCAGTTACGATGAGAGTGAAGTCGAAATTTTTGTAATCCTTGGTTTTGAAGCGCAATATTTCTTCGATAGAATCAACTGCAAGACCCATGTTCTTTCTAAAAGCACCTTAGTCCAATCCTCAACAAAGGGCTTTTAAACAAAGTAACTCACACAATCCGCAAGCATTCCCCCCATTAAACGGAGTTTTTCTTACGGGTACGAGGTAAACAACACTGTAAGCCAATGTGTTTGGGCGGCTGATTAAACATTTCCATGACTAAATGAGTCTTAGGACTACGATCCTGTTAGATTATGTATCCTATTCTAACTAATAGTCAGGTTTAAAAAAATTAATCCGTACGTCAATTGTTAACCAAAACATTCGATTAAAAATTTTATTGGACTCATAGTCAATGCCCAACTCATTGTTCAACCCAAAACATAACATGGCCTTACTGGAAAGAAACCTCCATTGAAGAAGACCTCGACTGTCCTGGCTCCATGAAAGTCATCCAATAGATATAATCAGTTTAAAAAAATAACAAAAAGCTTTAATCAAATAAAAAAAATAAAAATAAACAATTCAAATGCACAATCCAATTATATTAGTGCTCAAACAAACAATAGCCGACTTCCTACAATATTAATGATCATCAAAACAAGGAACAAATACCCGATCAAACGTAAAAAAATTGTCACAAACCAAAAATCACATCAAACCAGAAACAGTTAAGAACGTCCCATCTATACACCAACATAATAGGAAGATCAATAGATGTAAAAAGAAACTTTTTCAAGTTGCGAATTTCAGAGGATAATGAGAGAAGAGTATGTAACCACATCACGGGGCTCTTATTGAATGCTGTGATAGTCTAGACGAGAAGATTCATCTCAGCCCCTCAATCACAGAGAAAGTAAATTTATAAACGACCATTACGTTCTTCCCTGTCTCAAATATAATGATTAGAGTAAAGAGAGTTACAAAGTAAGAGAAGAAGTATACAACACTTCTAGAAGTTGATAGAGAACAGTGGAATACGTGCTCATAAAAAAGGTACATAAGGGGCGAAACGTATAGAAGCATAATATGATATAGGTTAGTGAGGTATAAAAAGAAGAGAGAAGAGGAAGGATATCCTTATAGAATACACCTACTAATGGCGGTATAATGAGCAAAAGAGCACTATCATTCAGAAATAAAGACACGTGAGAGTCTAGGATGTGAATATGAAGTTGGGCTACATATCTGGCACTGTGCACTAGGTCTTCGCAATATTTATGTGAATTTATGGGTAATATCACAATCTGCTTATCAACAGTGGTTGAATGATTGTGGTTATATTATGATTCAAAGACCCCATTATCCTTTGGCAAACAATAGGTATAGTGTAATTCTAGGTTAAATTGAGACAATACGATAATCTAAAATGACTTCATTTAATAATTGTGCTTTTGATGAACTAGGTATTGTTACATTCTTGTATTAATACTATTGTGTTAGTTCAAAAAAATTTTTAAAAAATTAAATAGGTAAATGATGGCAGTAAATTTCGTGCAGTTATACTGTTGACATAAGTTTGAAGAATGTACCATACAGTAGGCGTGAACTGCATAAGATCGACTCAAACTAGCAATGTAGCGAGAAGAATCAGTGTGTACCAATTAATATTTGTGAAATTCGTCATTCACTTCGGCAAAACGTTCAGATTCTGTTTGTCTTTTGTATGTAAACACGATTGCTATGTTCTGAATCCACATACTTAATGATATTTTTCAAATATTTACTATTTTTACTAATATCACATATCTATTTATATTATTTTTCAAAAAATATAGTATCTGAGAGTGTAAATTATTTAATACTTTATCAAACCTTCATTCTCAGATTCAGCTCAACCTTTATATCTACCACTGTCGCTTCTCCACTGTGTCGATTTCAACTTCTGAGTCACGCCATATAGTGCGAGTAAGTGGTGGACTAAGAAGCTTGATCATTTTTATTGTCATTTACTGTGTTTGTTCATTTTTTGCAATTCGTTTGACAAGGCAACGCTAGATCAAGAGATAGAAGAATGAAAAGCGAACAAGAATTAGTAACTATAAGATCAAAAAACGCAAACAAGATAAAATACAATAAGAATAAACCAAACGTGGAAAAATGGAAGGAAGCAGACGTACCTGTATTCTTGTTTTCTTTATAAAAACTGTTGGTGCATTTGCTAACTAATCAAATTGAACATTTACATCTCTTAATAGGTGAGGATAGAACAGGCGTCTGGGGTGCGAACGACTGCTTCAGCAGTCGGTACAGGTGGCACAAATTTGAGAATAGGTGAGCAAGAGGTCAACACACGAGACTCAGCTTGATGAAATCCCCTAACCATTGTGAAAACCTCACTGTGTAATCCCCTTCACTGTAGCCCTAAAACCTCCATTGTTAGCGATAATACAACCATTCTTGAGAACTAATACCGGAAGCAAGAGACCACCTTTTCATTATTGCTCAAAACCCTTTGATAGAAAAATCCAAACAAATCTATTATCTTCCCACATTCGTTCAGGAGAGTTATTACGTCTTCTTACTTATATCATTTCAATGTACACAATCACCCAAATAGAACATGCGCAAGCCAAGTATGGATTCAGGGATTGCTGGTTTAGTGGGATGATGGATAGAGGAATCTTATCATAGCGGCTCTTCGAATAGGAATAGAAGTAGGTAAAAGTGGAAATGATGACATACGTGAAAAGCCATATGGGTGCATGAGGAAAAATGTGTCTAGGTGAGTGGATTTCGGTGGAAGAAGTGCGAGCTAATTTGCAACTAAGATTGTGGTTGGCCTAAAGTTATAGTGATTAGGTTTTTTGTAGGAAAAAAGAATACAAGAGATTGACTGTTATTTGTGATGAGTTTTAATTTATGATTAGTTAAAAGATATTAATTGTAATAACAAATTATAAATAATTCCTATTTTAAAGTGTGTGCATCAATAGGATAATTTAAGTAAAGTTTGATGTTGAAGATGTCTGGGCTTTCCTACAGGTCCCTTTGATTGGAGTCTAGATAGGGTTATATGTCTAATTTCAGTTAATTAATTCTCAGATAAGAGGTCACATATCACAGTCCCATTTGATAAGTTCTCTATATAACGTATGTTTCGAAATTTATTGGAAGTATATGGTGTTAGAGATTAAATTTCGTACAAATAACATATGGTAGTTTTTTTTGTAAAAATACACGTTGTATTGCCGGATTTATATCGATCTATAAAGACTAAATCACTCACGTAATTATGCGAAGACTTATGATAATACATGTGCATAGCAATGTAATTATGTTTTAGCGACATATACTAGGTATTTTATATAATTTACATATACAATGATGTGATTCGATATTTTATGCGTACGCGGAGATCACATCAGTATCTCTAAACCTAGTATTTCGTATAGCAGGTAAAAAATAGATCTTAGATATGAATTTGTACATATTGAAGTGGCATGTGTTTTGTGTCTGAATAAATTTGTATCAAAAAGACCCGGGCTGAGTCTTTCGTAACAAGAGCTCTTAACTAGTTTCACAGATTTCTAGGAGTTTCTAGATATACAAATATCTGGAAAATGTAGAAGTCATTGGAGAAAACTTGTTTTACTAAAGAGAGTAGAGCAGCTACACTAATGGTAAACGTGTGACCTTTTCGTAAGTTTAGTGTAGAGTCATTTTTCAAGATAGTTTAGTTAACACATCCATGATGAGTAAGGTATTCATTAGAGTATTATTGAAAACTTTGGCTGGCTTTTTTAATCAATTTTGGTTACATAAAATTAATTTTTTATATTTTTTGATATATATTAGACACTTTATTAATAAGTATAATAAATAAAAAGATAATAATATAGGTTTTCACCATTTTTAATATAACTTTCTTATCTGAATAATTCACGAAAACATTCTCTAGAGCAATTTAAGACAATCCCAATTCTCATTCTTTTGTTTCAAATATTATTAATAAAATAAATCTTTTTGTAATTTTTGTTCTTTAATATTTTCCAAAGTCTTTTATATAAAGTATATTTTATAAATCGACTAGCACTTATACAATATAAAATTATGTTCGTATAATATTTTTTTGATAAACATGATTATATAAGAGTAAATTACATAATAAGAGTGTCTACATTTATAAATGTTTTTAATGTGTGATAAATTCTTAGTTGTTAGAGGGTTTAATGAGTTTCTGCTTGGAATTTCCAACGAATGACCTCTGACTGCAGCAGGATGAACACCTTGAAAAACTCAGTCAACTCAGTCTCTCACAATATCCACGAAGTGAGAGGGGGCTGGTCATTGAATGACCAATAGATAAAAATACAAAAAATAAATAAATAAAATAAAAAAAAAATAAGAAAGTTATTTGGACTATAGTTAAATAGCCTAGCCAATCTGATTAAACCCAAGCTTGGGTGCGGCTACAGCAATTTTTATATCAAATCTTTGTGTCAGTTATATATAGGAGACAGAACATAACGACACTCCACTAAATGCTGGCACTTCAATATTTAGTTATGTTAATATACTGTATAAAATTAGTAAGTTATCATTTATACTATGCCTAGTGTGTTTGTGATAAGAGGAAGGGATTTAATATCCTATTCTTTAATAAACTACGTGCATATAAATGTGACTCTTAACTTTTTAAAGTAATTATATATATAAAGTAATAATAAATGAAGAAGTAATGCTAGATAAATATTACGATGAAGTTTAAGTGTGCTTTTATGTTTTGAGTTTCCCTTCCACCACCCCTTTTTTAATTTGATTAGTATAAGATTAATAATTTTAAATGAAATTTAAGAAAAACAATAACTAAGGTGTATTGTATACAGAATTACATAGTTCTAACATAATTAGAAACACAAAATTAAAAAGCAAACAAAAAATTATAGGTGATAGCACATAAAGACTAATAAATTGGTACGTTTCAAGTTTAATCATATCATCTCTAAAATTCGTAATAAACTCAATAATAGTAATAAATCAAAAAATATATATTATTAAAATATAATAGCATGTTTAAATAAATATAAAGTATCGTCAAAGAAGTATATTCATAAAATAATGAACATACACACTGTAGCCTTAGAGCAAACACTATTGATTTAAAGTGTATAGATAATTAGAAGCCAAATAGATAGTTATATGGTGAACTAAAAGTAAAGTTGACTTGGACAGATACAATTTTTGTAAGCACCAGATTACACTTTCCCACAAGTTAAAAAA
This sequence comes from Camellia sinensis, assembly GCF_004153795.1. Taxonomy (NCBI): domain Eukaryota; kingdom Viridiplantae; phylum Streptophyta; class Magnoliopsida; order Ericales; family Theaceae; genus Camellia; species Camellia sinensis. The sequence continues at coordinate 1,457 of NW_021037337.1, read as the reverse complement.
AGATGGAAAACTAAGTTGATAGGTAAGAGTACACTTGTTCAGCATAAGAGATAATTTACACGTGTGGAAAAAAACGCTGAAATATAGATTGTCGAAATAAACTTAACTTAACATTTTTATGATGAAATGCAAAGCAAACAACCAAAAAATGCAACAATGGTGGAAAAGACATTTTACTAAAATGAAATATTTAAACGCCCGATGTGACTTCAATTATTTGTATGAGTGACCAACATATTTTCATAATATACTAATCCATGGACATATATAGAAATAAAAAATAAAAAAAAATTCATAAAAATACAGAGCATACGAGTTTCTTCAAGTCGATTACAGCAACGATGTATATAACATAATTGAACTTAAACAACCCCACCTACAACAAAGTGGAGTGGCTGTTGGAGAATATTTTTAATTTCTTTTAAAAAAATATATAATTTTTTTGTTTTAAAAAAATTATAATTTATAATGACTTTGCTTAAAATATTAACTGAACCAAACACTAGCCTTTTAAATTATAACTTATCAAAATTTTGAGAAAATTATTTCATAAGTCCTATTTAAGGAGACTTACTACATACAAGTCCTATTAACAAACTCATGGTTCCCATAATCCTGTAGAAGTTTGTTGACGTATTTAGCCCTTAATATTGTTGTTAAATATCATAAAATACGTGGCTAAACAGTATTAAGAAATTAGAGCACTAGTTACCACATATTATTACCAGCATCATACAATTCATCTAGAGTTAAATGAGAATATATGAATATAGTAACGATTAAAGACAACAATATAGTAATACATAATTTCACGAATCTCAATATTAGTAAGTCTAATAGAACGAAATCCATATAATAATGACAGAAATGCAACTCATAGTATGAAAAGAAGATCCTAGAGAGCATGTACCATTTGAACAATTGTTCTTTAATTAGTACATGGTATGCTATAAGGATAATGTTAAACTGATGAAATTTCAAAACATATCGTGGTGAAACTTATCCAATTCCAAGATTTTATCATAGGAAAAACTTACCTGCTAAAAATTAGGGGGACGTATGTGTAGAGGTCTAATAGAGACTTATTGTCCAATAGTCCTTTGTAATTAGTGCATTTCTTCATTAAAACTGATCAAAAAAGTCAACTAATGTATTTTGAGCACAATATGAAATTTGTCCAAAATTATATTTATTATGCGACATTTAAAAAAATATCACAAAAAATGTGCACTAATTCACTACTTTAGCGACAATAAAAATGTCGTCATAAGAAGAACGCACTACTTGTAAGTTTAGCAACAATCTATAAAAATATGACAAAAAGTACTAATGTTAATTTTTAGCGACATTGAAAATGTCACAAAAAATTAATTTACTTTTAGCGAGATTTTATCAGACTTATTTAATAGGACTTTGATGGAATAAGTCATTATTAGGACTCTATTGGTAGTTACCAA
>NW_021037336.1:0-13456 GCF_004153795.1 Camellia sinensis | reverse complement strand
AGAAGAAAAAGTTAATGATTAATAATGGTGGATGTGATGTTTTGTTTGAGTTATGACTAAATAGTCCTATTTTGTTTTTTGTGGCTAAGAAAATATAGCCAAAAAAAAAGCCTTGGAAAAGTCTTCCCTTGCCAAACACAGGCACAATGTATCACTATTAGGCTAAAATTCTTTATGGCTACATGAAGCTTGGGCAATGAATTCAAGCATTTAGAAGCGCCAGGGTTACTGAGAAACAGTAAACCCTAGGATCTTAATTCTTGAACACGTCATGTTTTTGGAACATGGATCTTACAAAGCTTTCTTATTCCAATAATTAGTGCAGCGGATCCAAAAAAAAAATTCTATCTTCATCCTGAATTTTGTTTCCTTTTTAAGGGAAACATAATTAAAAAAGATTGAATTTGTTGGGAAAAGATTGGGAGAAAAGCTACAGCACATCAAACACTGAAGTAAACTGGAAAATCAATGTAGAAACTGTGCAACTGGATCTTTGGAAGAGCTAGAGTACCTTTACATGATCCTTAACAATATTGTCTCACTGAAGAAATGTGTTTTAAAAAAGTGTTTGTAAGTGCTCCTTTAGAAGTCATTTTAGCAGGCCTATTGTCTGAAACTTATCATATATGTTGAAAACAATTTGGAGTTTTTGTGGTATTGTAATGCATCCTTATCAGCATTTCTCCAATTAAACCCTCCGTACTGCTACAAACTAACACATAAATGCTTTTTCTTAGCAATATGTGGTCTCTCAATTAGTAGATATGCTATCTCTTAAGCTTTTGCCTCATTTCTACCGAGTATATACTCTAATTGCTAGCTAAATTATTGAATAAAGTACAACAGGGAATGAAAATTGAAGGTCATGTAAGGATCAAGAACCTTGAACTGGTGACAGGTATATATAGTGCACCGGTACTTTATTGAAACTACAGAAATGAAAATAAACTGCGTTGAGTTTAGAATGCGATTTGCAGGTAAAGAACATTAAATTCTTCATTGCATGCTTCTAGTCTTATTTGGAAAAAGAACCACCTTCTAGATCTTGACTTCTTTTGAAGTTGTGCTCCTAACTCCTCCTAAGTTTAATTGATGTTGTTGATGGAAGGCCATAAATCAAAAACTATTGAAGATGGATGAACATATTAGAGCGGAAGATCCAAGTCAAAGCATTTGAGGTTGTCCAATGGCTGCTCTGGTTAGCTGTTGAATTGTGGTGCGGCTCCCATGGACTCACCAAACCGGTAGTGAGCTCATTAAAACCTTCCCACGATTGTTGTTTCCTGTTCCTCTACTTGGTTTGTGCACCAGTGAGTGCAGGCGGACACCAAGTGATCGGGCCATATGAGCATGCCGGGAACCCATCATGCATCATGGTCTGACTCTGATATCGCCTGCGCAGCACCTCTTTCCTCTTGTGGCATTCTGGTGACCTTCCTATGCTTGTGAACTGAAAAACTTCCTCATGCAGAAGTTACACGAAAAGGACCTGGCAGAAACAGGTCTTGATGTGAGTTGGAGTCTCGGGCGGTTTGTTTTGATCCTTTCCCAGGTCAAAATTCAGCCCATCTAGGGTCCTTGGCGCTGTTATCACTTAGTTTTCATTCTGCTGTACGTGGGGTTTCACTGCCTTTACAGAAGGTGAAATTAAATAGGAGAAGTATGTGGAATGAATCAGATCCTCTCCTTAACTCTCTCATTGCTTTTTCTTGCTGACTATTGGGGGCCCCATTTTAGGTTCAATTCGGATGATCGAACCGTTAACATTTTAAGATTTATTGAGTATATCATACCTGTTAAAAAATTTAATTTGATCATATATTAGAAAGTATGTTATCGGCAAACTGTTTTATTAATTTTTTTTTTTAAAAAAAGTTTTTTTTTTTGTTTGCAATGAAAACTGAATATAATTCTGCCCAGATATCATCGATCAAACTTGGTTTTTATAAAATGCATATATTCGACAAATCTAACGATTTCGGATAATCAAAATTGGAGCTAAAAGTGAGTCCAATAACCCAACAAAGTAGAGAATCAAGAAGAAGTCAACGTGAGAGAATCTGAATTCTTGTGGAATAGTTTTGTGACCGACGTTAAATGGAGTCCAGATCAAAGATGAGGAAGGATTTTCTTTCAAGTTTTTGTCACCTAAGTGATCCTTGGCCTTCCAGGAGACAAGGAGTCGTTCATTGGTTTACTGTTCCCATGCCAATCTTAGGATTCCACTTCCCCATGTCTCTCCTTTTTCTCTCTCCTCTAACCGATTTAATGGTTCTCTTTTCGAGTAACTAAAAGCATTAAAAGTGAAGTTGACATTGAACAATAAAGTGGTTTTGGGATGATTTAAATAAGTGTATTTTTATTTTTTATGAAATATTGTTGGTATTGGGTTAGGTTTGAAGTGATAGATTTAGAGAGTGATGTGACTTAAAATAAGATTGATGTGACTTAAAAGGGATGAATTTTTTAATTTTTTGAATTTTTTTAAATTATGCCAAACCAAGGCCGGCAATAGTTTGTTGGGAAAGGCTAGGGGAGTTATCTGAAAATTTAGTTGTACCACAGGATTTGAACATTAGGAGTGTTTAGGTATACTAAATAAGGTTTTATTTTTGTCTTTTTACGAAAAGATGCTTGCAGAAAAGTGGAAAGGTGATGTTGATGAAAAAAAAATAAAAAAAATAAAAAAAGATGAATTATTCTCAATGCCCAAACTTTGGCCCTTTAGTATGATAGTGGATATATTTAAGAATAATTCTATCCATATGTTTTACTTTGTTGAATCCAGAAGGTTGGATTGAGACGATTGCATACCCTTCCTATTCCAAATCTTCGTTTGGCAATGTAATATTGAAACTCTTTCAAAAGTTCATCTAGGCTCCTGATGTGTTTTTGAAATGATGGCTAAAAAGTTATTTTTTGATTTTTTTTTAATTTTTTTTTGTTGTAGAGAGAAAAGTGAGTTAAAAATGGGGAAGTTGGGTTAAAAGCTGTCCCAAAATGAGAGTTGTTTTGGGAATTAGCTATTTTAGTGGATTTTTTTTTATTTTTACAAAAAAAAAACGTACAAAAAAATAGAGAACAAATATATCTTTTTGAAGTTGACTTTTTAACTATTTTAACCTATGCCAAAAATAGTCTTTAATACGTTGTGATTGTTATATATATCACGTTATCCAAAAGTTGGATTACGACTCAATCCTCGGTTTGGTAAATATTTTGAGGGCTAAAAAGACTAAAAGACAAAAATATATTATATTAAACCAATTAAATTAAAATGTCACATTTAAATCATAATCATACACTTTTTCTCTTACAAAAGCAAAAATTCATAAATAAAACCAAACAAAACTATAAAGGTCGGATTAAAAAAATCTCAACACAAAAAAATGAGCTATTGTTAACCAGTGCCCAAATTGATGCTTCACTATGGTAATCAGTTATATGATCTTTTGAGCATCACAAGTCAAGTCTCAGGCCAGACGAGTTTGATCTGATACATTTCACTTGATATCACTTAATTAATAAACTCTGTCATGTCACTACAAGAAAATACACTTTTTAGGCGACTTTTTAAAATTTTAGTCCCAAAAATAAGGTTTTTAGTTCTCTTGAAGCCTTTCCCGACCTAATATTTGGTCGCCTAGATTTGTGAGGGAAAACGGTTGGGGAAAATTTTGGTGACCAAAAAAAATTTAGTCACCAAAAGTCCTAAAAATGGCTTATTCAATGTTTTAGTAGGGGAAAAGTACAGGTTATTGCGACTAAATATTTTTACAGGTCGCCAAAGTTTTCAAATAAAATTATAATTTCATTTTCAGCGACTAAAAACTTTAGTCGTCAAAATACATTTATTATTAGCTACTAAAAATATTTAACGTCGCCCAAAAAAAAAAAATTAATTTTCATATTTTTTTAGCTACTAAACTATTTAGTGCCTAAAGTCTCATTATATTTTTGACTACTAATTTTAGTCAACAAAAAATCTTTGGTTTGTTTTGGCTACAAATTTTGAGTAGCCAACAAGTTTATTTGTTTTTTTGGTCTACTTAAACATTTAGTCACAAAACTTTATTTAGTGTTATTTTTTTTTTTTATTATTAATTCTGACAATCTGTAATTTATTTCGTGTAAACCTGCACCCGTATATAAACAAAACAATGCATATGGTCTATTTCTATTTTCACTTCAACCATCCAAAAATTTGGTCTTGCTAACATCAAAATTCTAACAAAACCATAGTTATAATTCAACCCAAATAATTATTTTCATACAAACAGATAATTCATCAAAAATGATGTCCTTCGTATATAAAAAATAAAATATCCTCTAAGCTATCTATCCACCAGAAATAACTTTATCTCTGTTTGAATCAACAACTATTGCAGTAATTGTAGTGGAAAAGGTTTTCGAGTTGTAAAAGTCTTCCAGTAACAAGGTCTCATACCTACAATACGAAATTAAGTCATTAGATAATCACCCATCGAAGTCATACAACTTTCCCAGACATTAACAAACCTGAAAATGAGGAAAAAGAAGAAAGGACGTGTTAAGTGTAAGACAAACAATGCACCAAGCATATGAAACAAAAAATTGGACGAAGGGTTTCAGCGTGGTTTTTTAAAATCATTATCGTATCAAACAGTTTATTTAAGCAATACGAAATAAACATTATTGACTATGAATTAACTATGTAACTCATTAGGGTATCGGAAATATCTAGTAGGCATTTAATTTTCTTTTTAACTAGTTAATATCAAAAGTATAGTAACGAAAGAAATAAAAAATTCAAATAAAATTCTGTTCACTATTTGGCCACTTTCATGCCATCCAATAAAGGAGATGCAACATTGTTCTAATTTCAAGAAAAATGCGAGATAAAGTGACGAACATGGCCACCATGCCTTTTAGACAATATGCGGCATCACGTTGGAATTTGCCATCCACCATTGGTACTGTTTGATGAGATGATAGAGCTATTTTATCATTTATTTTCTTTTTTTTCATTTCTAAAAAATTTGTATCAAGAGTGTTTTGTTTATAGTTTTTGTTACAAATTTATAAAGCAGAAATATCGGGGGCAAAAAATTCAATTTAACATGGCAAAATCCTAAAACCCTAAACCAATGATCCAAATTGTTTCCTGAAATCAACTTTTGATAGGAAAAACCCTCCAGATTCATGGCACTTTAAAAGTGTCTAACCAGTTTGTAACATATCAAGATGCAATCGCAAGACGGATTCCATGTTCCTTGGGGCAGGCACCCCCTACTTTTAGTGGATTGACACAAATTCTACCGTGTTTGTATCTACTGAAATTCTTTGCTGACGTTAAGATTAGAGTTATTATGAATCAAATAAATGTCCAAACAGTGTAAAAACTCTTGGCTGCATTGTTAACTCGGAATCCCTAGATTACAAATTTATTTTCTCCAAATTTCTCCATATAAAATTGAAACAATAGAATAGATTTCTAAAAAAGTGCCAGCACATGTTCAAATCACACTGATAAATGACATATGCATATGTCATAGGTCAAAAACAAATTGCCATGAAATATGAGCTTAAACCTTCTTCCCACGATTTTCCCCAGTAGCTCAAGCAAAGCAGCATTGCAAGTCTTCAGCTCTATGGAGGGTGCCTTGAGACGAGACATTGAGGTTTGCTCCTCCCAATCCTCTGTTATGTCCCACTACACCGTGTACATTAACTTTCTGTCATATCACCACTTTCACCCAACTAACGTAAACCCACTACACCACTACCCACCTCACCTACTCCACTAAAACCTAACCCACTACAACCACTACCACCTCCACTTCACCTACTCCACCTGACCACCTCCACTTTACCTACTCCATCTACCACCTACTACCACCTACTCTCTATATATAGGAATCATTGTAACATTCAATAAATTCAATCAATAATACAATATTTCCTTATACATTAAATTTCTACATGGTATCAGAGCAAGGTTTAAGCTCTTGGTGCTCTTCGCCTTCTGAGCGGGCGGCAACTTTGCCTTAACCGACCCGCCAGACCTCAAACCAATTTAAAACCTACCAAAACCTCCAAACCACATGCAGCCACTCAAACCACTGCAGCCGCGAATTGACGCCAAGCTCTCCGCAACCAGTGTTTCATTTCGGCCTACATGCAGATTACAGATTGCTTGCTGCAACTCGGGCACCGTCGCCGACCCTTCCCCAACTCGCATGGTTTGCATGCTTCATGTCCAGCACCTAGCATATTGCTCGTTCTTGTCAGCCGTGACTCGCTTGACCACGACGCCTACCCAATACGTCGTTGGTCCGATCCATCATCCTTCTCATTCACTGCTCATTGCGAGCTACATGTGCTGCCGCCGAACCTGTTCTAGACGTCTTGGTTTGCCGCCCTGTATGGTTCAGATATAAGAACACAAGACATTCCTCCTCGTCCCAAAGTCTCCACTCCTCTCACTCCCTCGCTGCCTGGCTGAAAGCGTTACTGGTGGAAACAGTCCTTCGATGTGCTCCCTATGCAGATTTGTCACCTGCATTGCTTATTCGCCCTCACTGGCCTGAATCTTCAAAAAGGCATTTCTAAAGACTTGAAAATCACTAGGCCTTGTTGGGACTGTTTGGGAAAATTCAGAATTCTTTCATCTGGGATATGGTGCTCTGGTTGTACTTATGGAATCCTTTACCATAGTCAGTTGTGTGGTTTGTCTACTTCTCCAATTGAAAATTTGGTCATCATACTGTCACTTTTTATGGAGCTTGTACACGACAAATTCCATTGGCAGCTTTTGGATGGGTCATAGCAACACATTTGTCCCTTTATCCTGCTATTCTGATTGTACGGTGATTCTTTTATTAGGTTAGGTCCAGATGCTCCCCAAGGAAATTGTTACTGCAAAGGAATTCCTGTGAACTGACAAGTCAACAGAAGGAATGAAAAATCAACCAGTGCAACTAATTTGTTTCTCTTGGAAACCAGTTGTGTGTTTCTTCTTTGTGGCATCATGTGGCATTCTACGTGTTAGTTCTATGTGGCATTTTCTGTTAAACAATATGGTGGTCTCTCGGGAGATGTTTAGAAGAACTTATGGTTTATTCTCACAGTGGAAGACTTGTGCCCAAGTTGTCAATCTTGTTAAAGCAAACAAATTCACTCTCTCTCTCTCTCTCTCTCTCTCATCTTTCCACTTTCAAACCCACAATCCTTTTTTTTAATCAACCCACTCCCTCACTTTCTTTAAACCCCTCTTTCCCTCACATGGGCTTGATCCCCTCTCTCCTCGTTTGATCAAAATCCATTATTTTTTTTTATTTCTCCAAACCACTTTCCTTATTCCCCATCTTTCATTTTGATTTCAAATATATTTTTATTATTTTCTTCTTTATTTTTCTTTCACATTATTTTTATCTTTTTCAAATTCCATTCATACCATATAGCTTTGCACACCAAACCATAATTTATTCATCTCAAGGATTAACCCAGATCACAATTTTACACACACAAAAAAAAAAAAAAAAAAAAAAAAAAAACAACAAAAAAACAACAACAACAAACAAACCAAAACACAACACCAAAAAGGTTTGTTTTCTTTTCTGCAGACGGCCACCCACCGACCTCACTCTTCGCCTATTCCGCCGGTCTTTTTCTTCTTGCCTCCGTCCTGGGCGGCCCTTGACGGTGTTGCCTTCGTGTTTCCCACTCCACTGGGCATGATCACTCCACCCTGCTCCTCCACTGCAGCATTATGGCGGACCTCCAAATCGGAACATAACGGTGGCCTTCCGCTCAGCTCCTTATTTCCGCCTTTAGCACACTCTATTCTCTGCTCCGCGCATTCTTATCAGCGCTGGAAGCAGAGCCAGTTGGGCGTTAACTGCTGCCACCTCATTTGTCCTACTCTGCAGCCGGTGCGACAAGTTTGTGACCGCAGTCATGGTTTCCAACACATGACTTCAATGTATACTGATTCGCCTCAATATCTGATTGCGCTGCATTCTTTGCTCCACAGACCGCATAGGAAAGGTCAACGGAGCAACTCTAGGGGCGTTTGGTTGAGGTTCAAGGCAACCGCACCGGTTATCTCTATTGTGACTCGTTGAGGTCGGGAAAGAGAGTAAGCAGACCAGGGAAGAAGAGGCCATGTTCTGGGTAGCTGGACGGGAAGAAGAGGCCATGTTATGGGTTGCTGAGTGTTTCAGAAACGGGTTGGTTACAGAGTGTTTACAGAGTGTTTCAGAATGCCAATGTTCAGCGGTTTCAGACTGGTTTGCACAGCCTCCGCCTCAACCTTGGTTTAAATAGCCAGGGCAGATACGCGCCTCGCGCGCCACTTGACGCCAGACGGACAAAAACGGGCGCGCAGCCAAGGTAGTCACGCGCCTCGCCATAATGTCCGCACACATTTTTAGGATTGGGCGCGCCTTTTTGATGGCACGCCTTTTTATGGATTGGGCACGCCTTTGATGGCACGCCTTTTGAAGATTGGGCACACTTTTTGAGGGTGCGACTTTTTAGGGGTCCGACAAGACTCTGTAAACTGTCCCGACATTGATTCCGGTTAGCTCCTTCAGGGTCCGACAAGACTCTGTAAACTGTCCCGACATTGATTCCGGTTATGCTCCTTTATGGGTCGACAAGACTCTGTAAACTGTCCGACTTGATTCCGGTTAGCTCCTTGCATGGTTCGACAAGACTCTGTAAACTGTCCCGACATTGATTCCGGTTAGTTTCTACAAGGGGTCAGCAAGACTCCGTAAACTGTCACAACAACTGTCACAACATTGTCTGCTACAACGGTCCGACATGACCCCATAAACTGTCTTCTACATCGGTCTGACACAATCATCCAGTGTCCTACAACATTATGACACCACCATACAGTGTCTTCACCATCGTCTGACACGACCATTACAGTGTCTCCTATCCTCTTATTTTATGTATTTTCTGTTTTGTTACTCTCTTCCAAACTCAAGTGGTTAGTCCTTCCCCCTGAGTTTGCGGGGTGCTGTTAAAACCTATCACTACTTCACCCACTAAACCTAACCACTACACACTACCACCTCACCTTACTCCACTAAACCTAACCCACTACACCACACACCTCCACTTCACTTACTCCACCTACACCTCCACTTTACCTACTCCATCTACCACTACACCACCTACTCTTCTATATATAGGAATCATTGTAACATTCAATAAACAATCAATAATACAATCATTTCTCTTTATACATTTAATTTCTACAATTCTTAATGAACTTTTTTATATATTTCTTATATAAATTATGTGAGAAAAAAAACTAACAAGACAGAGATAAGAAAAAAACAAAGGAAAAACAACGTGAGAATAAGTATCTACACCTGTATTAGTCCTACTTGCTTCCTGCACAAGTACATTCTAAAACTAAAAATAATTAGATATGTTATTGAAAAGATCTATTGTCAAGACATGACAAGGCTCATCAAAGGTCCCATGGAGATGATAGTTGCTATTGAAAAAAATGAAACCATATATGCGAAATGTCAATTTAAATAAAAATTTAAAAATCACAGCTAAGTAGACTAATTACAAAAACTATACAAGTTCAGTGATTCATTTGACATACTATGTAAAACACACCAAGAGTTCTTTTCCATTTGCCATCAAGATTGCACCCTTAATACACACAAATACCTCACCTATTAAATGGAACTCCAAACAAGCTGTTACAGTCAGCAGAACTCACATAACTGTAAGTATTCTCGTCCCTTTTGAAAATTACAGGATGCAATGTTGAAGGTGCTCAGCTGTCTGTCCTTTCATTGCTGCAATTGAATAAAAACTTGAAATGAAATGTACCTCAGCTTCCAAAAATCCTCGCACTTGTTCTTGCATAGTTTTAAGTGTTTCCTTTGTTCGCACTGCATCACTACACCAAGACACCAGTAGAGAATTTTCGATCCAATGATGAACTATTCACTCATTGTACACAAGTCAATCTAACCTTATGGGGTCATCAGTACTGTGCAAGTATTTCTAGAGAATCCTAACCTGGACAAAATAAGCTCAGGAATCCAACCCAACTGCTGGAGCTTGTGTGAAACTTCAATAGCATCAGCTTGTCCCGCCTTACTCTAAGGGCGATCATGATCTTTGCAAGATAAAGAAAGAAGCAGGTATCAAGAAGCCTGACATGATTTTGGTTATCAAAACAATAAAAAGAAAAATGCATGAAATGAGTTTACCTCTAAGCATTTTTGCTCACCTTTTTATTTTATTTTTATTTTAATTTATTTTGAAGTGGTTAAAGTGTTACGAGGTGACTTTGCAATGAAGTGTAACGATTAATTAGACAAAAAAACAACAACAGGAGTGCTCATTTACAAATATCAGTAGTTGTGTCTCAGTTGCCACCAGTGCAAGTGAAACCGTCTAATAAACAAATGTCCATTTGGAATACAAGAACACAGAGGATTTCAAAATCCAAGTCGTATCATGCTTTTCATCCTTTTCATATCATATCATGGAATCCATCTTGTGATTGCATCTTTGATATGTTACACTGGTTAGACACTTTTAAGTGCCATGAATCTGGAGGGTTTTCCTATCAAAAGTTGATTTCAGGAAACAAGCCAAATCCTAAACCCTAAACCAATTTTCATTTCTAAAAATTCAAACACTTGGTGACCATGTTCCAATTGTTTCTGATAAACTTGTCACTTGAGCATACTCAAGTCAAATACTTGGTGGGCAAAAAATTTAACAATCCACATATCAAACAAACAATCACCTAAACCAATGATCCAAATTCAGAGTTTATCATCACTACCCATTTCAGAGTTTGTCCACACAATCCACATATCAAACACATTCAATACACAATAAAAACACACAGAGAAAGTTAAAAATCGAAATGGGTACTCACTAGAACAGCCTTATGGGCAGAGACGGGAATGGGGTTAGACGCGGGTTTACCGGAATGGTCATTGGAACCGACTAAAACGATGTCGGAGAAGCAAGGAGTAGAGCGATGGTGGTAATCATCGAAGGGAGTCTAGAATCTGAGGAAGGAGACTTTGGAGTTGAGATCTTCGATCTTGGCTCGGAGTTGTTCTAGATCTTGGCTCTGAATCAGTGTTCATGAACTCATCATGGATCTCAGGTGACGGTGACCAAAAGGAGTAGGAATCGATGCTCAGGTTCCCGGCAACCACGAGGGAAGGGAGAGGAGCACCGGAGAGATAGAGAGACGCTGAAGAGAGAGACAGACAGAGGCACTGGCAAAATTTTGGAAACCAAATATATATATATATATATATATTTCACCATTAGCGAATAAATTTTTTAGTCGCCAATTACTTTTATAAATCCCTCAAATTTAAATTTGAAATGTCTCCCTCTGATTTTTTATTTTTTGGCGACTAAACTAATTTTTGGTCGTTGAAAATATGTTTTGGCGACTAAACTTTTGGTCACGAAAGATGGTTTTTTTTTTTTTAATTTTACATTTGGTGACTAAATATTTTAGGAGCCAATACTTAATATACAGCGACTAAACTAATTTTTGGTCACTAAAAATATGTTTTGGCAACTAAACTTTTGATCGTCAAAGATAAAAAATAAATTTTTAATTTTACATTCGGCGACTAAATATTTTAATAGCCAAAACTCAATATACGGCAACTAAAAATTTTTTTGTCACGAAGTCTAGTATTTTTAGCGACTAAATTATTTTTTAGTCACCAATAATCAATATATTCCGACTAAAAAAATTTAGTAGCTAAATATTATACTTTTGGAGACCAAAAAACAGTTTTAGTCTCCAATTCCAAAACTTTTGGCGACTAAGGGTTGGTTTGGAAAGTGGGTTGGTTTTTTGGCTTTTTTGGCTATTTTAGCCTGGGCTAAAAAGCTTGGTTTGGGAAGGACTTTTTGACTTTTTGGCTTTTTTGACTTTTTTTGTGAAAGTAAAGTATAATGATTATGGGTTGGATGTGATGTTTTGTTGGTTGTGGCTAAAATAGCCTATTTTGCCTTTTGTGACTAAAATAACCAAAAAAGCCGACAAACCTTCTTTCTAAACTTCACCTAAATTTGTTTTAGTCGCAAATTTTAGTTGCCAAAAAATGTATTTTGTTGTAGTGTGTTAAGTAGGCATGAAATATAGGGTCTTTTCCCAATATAAGCCGTTTTTACATTCTATTTCCAAAACTATGCCAACTTCTGACGGAATTCCAAAACTAAGCTAAAGCGTCATTACTATTCGCGCTTTTACTGTTAGGAGCGCGAAGGTACATGAACAGAAAAATCGCTATTACAAATAGCGACTTTGATTAATAAGTTGCTGTTACGAATAGCGCTTATAGTGTTACTTTTTTTCCCAATAAAAAACGCTGTTCTTAACAGCGCTTTTCACACAAAATTTTGTTGTCAAAAAAACGCTATTGATAATAGCGATTTTAACAAAAAAAAATTTGCCAAAAAAACGCTATTTATAATTGCGATTTTAATAAAAAAAATTTTGCCAGGAAAAAAACGCTATTCATAAATGAGCGATTTCAGTTCAAATTTTTGTCCAAAAAAACGCTAATTTCTAATAGCCGATTATAAAACAGAAAATTTTTTTTTTCCACAACGTTTTTAACATAAACTTTGTTGAATAAAACGCTATTTTGAAGATGTAAAACAAAAAAAGAAAACATAAAACATATTTTAAAAAATATATTTACACTGTATATCTTAGCTTACTTGGGCTTTACGTAATGCAATCATCATGTTTAAAATATGTTTTTTTTTTCTTTTGTTTTGTTTAGAATGTGTAATCATAAATTAATAATATGAAAAAAAACCTCCTTTTCATATATTAATGTTTACCATAGCTATTGTTCATATATATAATTTCAAAAATCATATTCATTGTAGATATTATAAGCCAATCATGTTCATTTATTGGCTTTACTGGAAGCCTTGTCATTGTACATTTTTCATTTTTTCTTTGTCTTGTTTGATTTAGAAAATGTGAATAAAAATGTATTTTCGTCTTCACAAAGTTGTTTCATGTAAATTTTTTTTTTGCTATATTGTTTTGTGTAATTAATTTATTTTTTCGCTTTACTAAAGTCTTTTCATTGTAATGTTTTTTTTCTTTTGTCTTTTTGGGTTGAAGGGTTATTCTAGAAAATTTTATTGTTGGCTTTACGAAAAGCCGTTTTCATTATAAACATAAATATATATTTATTCTTTTTGTTTGGTTAGAAGCGTTGGAATGAATTCAGAAAATCAGTTTAGTAAACCAGTTTTTAGAAAACCGGTTTGACCCGTTTTCATATAAAATTTATTTTTGTTACTTCGTCTTTGTTATGGTTAGGAATGTGATATGCATGCTGTACCCCAGGTTGTTCGAAGCCACACCCACACATTTGTGCAACTCGACGAGCAACGACGAAGGGTGAATCCTCTCCTCCTTGGG
>NW_021037327.1:0-15441 GCF_004153795.1 Camellia sinensis | reverse complement strand
TGATGCTGTTGCTCGAATTCCGGTCTTCGTCCGGAAAACCCGTACTTTGCTACTCCCTGTTCGCCTCTGTTTGTAACTGCTCTTGTCTTCTATCTAAAATTGCCAAAGTACGTAAGCCACGTCCATGCAGTCTCCCATTAAGACAACCGAGAACACACGCAGCCCAACCACCACCGGGAGCCCACCGACGACAGAAATTGCCACCGGTCCACTTCACAGTTCTCACACGGCCACTTTATTCGTTATTCATCGGCACCCAGAATTAGATGCGTCCACGGTCGGCCACTAATTCTTATCCGGTCAGGCAGAAAACTTCCTGCAGAAGAAACCAACTTTGACAGCAAAACAGAGAACAGACAGTGCATGGCATGGGAGTTTCAGCCCATGGAAAGCATGGTCAGTACCTTCTTATCATTTTTTGAAACTCAAGGGTGGAAGGCAACGACTCTCGATCTTTGAGCCGTCACGACATCAATGGTGGCATGATGACATCAAGGGATCATATTACCACCTTAATGTAAGGAAAATGTATGCAACAAACACAAATGAAATTAGAACACGAGGAACCTTACTATTCAATGTGTGGAGTTTTGAAATGCGGTACAGTCCCGAATGAGACCGGCGGGAGAGGGCTGCAATCGGGCACATTACAATCACTTGACAAGTACGGACATTGGTCCTTGACCACTATACCCCACACACGAACAACGCAACAGTATTGATTTGACACCCCAAACCAAGTAAATGCAATGCATGTAAATGCCACAAAGCCTCAAATAAATCATGCCACCCAAATGAACACAACAAGCAATGCAACCAATCATGACAAAATCATGAGCCAAGCATACAAGGTACAAACTTATGCCACAAACAGGACCAATTTCGGACCATGGGATGATATGCACAAGGCTAATGAATAACCATGCAACAAACATGAAGCAAGCATGCAAGAGGGCCTAAAAGTGATAAAGGGCAGACCTTTATTCTCCCTAAACAGCACCAAAAATGCTCAAAATGAAAACAATTCAACTCATGTGAACAAGCAAACTTATGGTCCCAAAGTCAAGCACAAAAAGGAACATTTCACCCTCATCAACATGACACTCATGGCATGATTAAAGCAAAGCAAAAACAGAATTTTTACATGTAAAATGGGACCTCAAAAACTCCTAATATGGCAACTAAAGTATTCCCATGAAACATGCGCACTAAGCTCATTCCTAAGCATAAGAGGACACATCTTCAAGGCCATTAAAGAGGCCATGCAATGCACACATACAAGCATGATTCTTTGGGACTAAAATTGCTGGTCCTTAGATGATGTTAAATCATGAGGCAATCACAAACAATACATACTTAGAGAGCCCCAACATGCTCAAAGCTTTTAAGCCACCAAAATACAAAGCAACCTTAACACACATATCAAGCATGACTAAATGGATAACCAACAAGCCTTAAGCATGGAAAAACAACACTAGAAACTTCATGTAACTAAGCCAACTTACACAAGGATCATGGCCTAATCATGAGATGTATTTCTAAGCAAAATGGAGCAATACAAAACAAGTATTACAAGCATACAAGGAGGACCAAATCCGACCAAAAACAGAGGTTATATATGACCTAAAATGCCTAAAAAAATTCTGAAATGAGGCCAAGAAACATCAAGCACACATGCTATCCTTTTGAGCCCAAAAAGCAAGGGAACAAAACCATAAAGGGAGAGGGGTGTCCCTCCCCTATGCAAGACTTCAAACCATTCTTTTTTGACACTAAAATACACTGATTTTCAGTGGTCAAAAGACCAAAACACTGAAGTGAACAAAACCTTATGAAAGAAGCACCAAAATGGATCAAACAAGGCTTAGAAGGGGGAGTTTGCACTCAAATCACAAAATGACCTTAATGAAAGTGCTAAAGCAGGAAAATACAAGCCTTTTTTATGTTATACACAAGAGCTAAAACAGCAAGCTAGATAGGTAAAAAAATATTGCAAGTTTGGGGAATATAAATCAAGATGCTCACCCTTGAAGAACCTTTGAAGAACAAATGGTCTAGCCTCCTTCTTTGGATCAAAACCAGTCCAAAACTCAAGAAACAACTCCTCCAAGTCCCTCAATCTCGGAGTAAGGTGTAATGGTGTGTGTAATGGTGCAAAAGTAAGGTAAAAAACTCCTTTTGAGCTAAAAAACACACACAAAGGAGGAAAGAGAGTACTGTACTCCTGCCGCCTCTGTTTGTACTGCCTTGTCTTTCTGAAAATTGCCAAAGTACTGGAGCAAGTTCCTTGCATCCTGCAGAGCACCACCGGCCAGACATCCGCTTTATGGAGATATTTTGTGCCAGCTGTGATAGCTGGCACCAACTCCTTTTCCCTCCATACACGTGTATGGAGGGGAAGGGAGTTGGTGCCAGCTATCACAGCTGGCACAAAATATCTCCACAAAGTGGGTGAACAGTGGTCGGCTGCCCAAAAAAGCTATTCCGGCAAAAAACAGTGCCGACCGGCAACATATTATGCCGACCGGCAATAAAGTGTGCCGACCGGCAAACAAAATTGCCGATGGAAGAAAAAGACCAGCCGGTGGCCTCCAGCCACTGCCGGTGGTGTATGGGGATGTCTCACAAGGCATTCCCTGCCCCTCTAAGGCAAAACAAAAGTGTTTGGTGCAAAACCAGACACTAAACAGTCGAGTTCGGGGATCCTGAGGCAAGGCGCGCGAGCCGAGGCCTCCGGGAACTCCAAACGAACACAGTCATGGATGATCACCGAGTGTTCAAACGGTGACGTCCAAGTCTTGAGGAAGGTCAAAAATGGGGTGTCTACAGTTGCCCCTCTTTGACAGAACTCGAAAGTCATAACAATGACGGGAGTGAATGTCAAAGCCCCGAGACGACCCATTTTTGACAAGGCCGAAGACTTAGATAACCATGCCTTGGGGGACATAAATAACCATTGGCCTTCTAATTAGTCACTTTGTGACCCTTTGTCTGTCATGGATCCACTGACACTCTAATTTCTGGTATGGATCAAAGTGGTGTACGGAGCTAAGTGCTACACTATTGTGGGAGCCACCTCTAGAGTTCATATGAGCTACCTCTTGAATCCTATTCTGGTGTGGAGCAAAGTGCTATACGGAGCTAAGTGCTACACTATTATGGGAGTTACCTCTAGAGTTCATATAAGCTATCTCTTGAGTTCATACATCTGTTCTGCTCTGTACTGTGGTTATCATTATTCTGTTATATGATTTTTGTATTATATGTCAAATGATTTCTGTATTATATATTGTGTATTTTAATATCAAACTATGTTTAGCCCCATAATTATCCATGGTGAATTTTATGTCCTTATGCTCTTAGTATAATATTTCTCACTCTGCCATGTGCTTATAGCTGTTTACCAATTTTCAGGAAACAATGCAATTCAGAAATAACTTTTGGAGAGTCTTAGATGCAGGGCTGAAGAATAGACATATACAACACTTTTACAGTATTTTTATATGTAAATATCGGCCTTTTGGTCAATAAATTTTGTTATAAAAATAGAAGCTCCGATGATTATTTTGATACCCTCACTTAAATATTTTTTTCGAGTCACGTTTAGTAATTTGTTTAAGAATTGGCCGGAGGTAATTTCAGTTACTGGTCATCACGATACTTAACCCTTGGGTACAGGGAACGAGTTGTGACATCTTATTTATTGTTAATATAGATTATTTCATTAGTTAGAAATCAAGTTTATTATTTTAAGAAAAATAACTCAATTGGATGATTATAATATTTTATGAATATTTGCTTTGAAATATTGTTTTCACTTATGAAATTTGAAAAGATGATCTCTATGCATTATGGTTATACTTTTATGAGTTGACTTAGAAATTAATGTGTTATTAAAAAATTTACACACTATTAAACCAATTGTAAATTTATCTATAATAATGTGATAAGGGAATTGAGCTTTCAATGATGGGATATTTAACAAATTAAAAATAGACACCTATCCTAACATATCATTGCAGGTATAATTGTAAATTTTTTTTTGAAGGTCTCAAACAATTTCTTTTCATTAATCATTAAATGTTATATTATTGTACTCTTATTTTCTTATCATTTAACACTAACATCAAATTCCCACTCTAAAAACAATAAAAAATAAAAAACTAAATCGAGTTTTACTCTCTTCACCAATTACAATGTCCTTCGGCATCACCCCTAAGACCACAAAATAACTTTTCCTAACTTGATGCATTTGGAGAAAGTTATGTGATTTGGAAGAAATTCACATATTGCCGTAACTTAATAGTTATTAGTTAAAATTGTGAGAGATAAGTTGACATGTATGAAGTTAAAAATGGTTATTAGATAAAAAAAAATTAAAAATAAATAGTAAACTTTATACACATTAATAATTAAATACATAAATTTTTTCATAATTTTGTAATATATTTTCCATGGCAACACTGATAGCTAATTTCTCCTAAATAGTATATTGTAATCTTCCAAAGCCACCAAATAATTATCCACCTTTAATATTACTAATTTTTTTGTTCTTTTCTTTTAATTTTATTTTCACGAAACAAGTGAAATATGTGGTATATTTTTCTTACTCTCAAGTTATTTTTCCCAGCTTTGGAGATCATTATCTGTCCACTATACTGTTCGATTCCTCAAGGCATGAGGCAGAAAACGTATTGCTTTAGAAAAGTCTGACCCGACTGAGCTGGGACCTATACCTTTGAGGCCTGACCCGACTGAGCTGTGGCTGCTGACCCTGAACGCCTCAAACCAGATGCAACCAGATGTGCCACCAACTGCGGGCAATACCTCTTCATATGCCCTGGCTGACCACACTGATAACACGAGAGTGGCTGACCTCTACCCTGACTCTGGCTCTGAGATCGAGCCGAAGAAGATGCCTTGCTCTCTGAACTCCTCCCCTCTGAGGACAAACTGGAGACTGGGCTCCCAGCTGGCCAACACTTGAAACAGGTAATGTCTCCCTGACTGCCTTCACCGAACTAAAAACACTCGGTACAGGAAAAGTCGATCGAGAAAACTTACCCTGCAGACGCTGTGGATTTAAAACCCTTCTGTCTCCTACCATCATTCTGACCATCCGGACTCCTCTTTGGAGCCCTTCTGCCCTTCCTCCTCCTCCGCATCATGATTTCCATGTGGGCTGCAGCATCAACCATACGCCCCATACCTCCCGAATCATAGTTCCCCCAACTCTCAGCTTTGAAGCCACGCCTCAACTTCTTCTCAAACTCAATACAACGGCGATTCCTCAGACGCCACCAAACTCAGTGCAAACGCGTGGACAAAACTAGTAAATGCAGCCTCAAATTCGGCCAACTGAAGAGCTCGCCTGGCTTAAGCTGACAAAACTGGTCTCGCAGCTTCTCCCTGACTGCTGGAAGATAAGAAACTTCTCCTGGAAAGCCATTCACAAAGCCTCCCATGTGACCTCCTATTACGCCCCTTAGTAAAACTTCCACCACTGACCTGCATCCCCCTTCAACTTGGAAAGATGCCAAGGTCACTTTCAACCCTCGATCTTCGCATTGCCAAGCATCTCAAACGTCTTCGTGTCTGTATCGAGCCATTCAATCTGCCTTAAGGGCTCTTAGGATCACCCACAAATTCATCCGGATTCGACCGGAAGAACTTCCCTCTTCAGGAAAGAAGGTCCTGCATCCGCAAATACCAGCTGAGCTGATTCTCAGCTCTAAGAATGCCTATCTGACTCCCTGACAAATGCCCCTGCTTATCTCTCGGGCTAGAGCGCCCATAGCCTGCTGGCCTACTGGCGTCGGCCACATTGGCCTGACCAAATTCCCTCTGAATGCCGGAATCTCCTCTAGCACAGGCCACCTTCCTGCCTACCCGCCTACCACGCCTTACCGCTACCCGTCCTCGTCCTGACAATCCTAAAAAGGAAAACAAAGACATTAGCACATTTAATAAAGTTCCGAAGCAAACACTCGCGTCCTAATGCCAATGGACAACAATAATTCATTCCACCGTAAGCCACATAATCACATAAGCACCTACGAATTTCATTCCCGATAATGATAATCCCAAAGGTTACTATAGTTCCGGTTGGAAGCAGCAAGTTCTCAAGTGCTTTCCAACAAGACTACAAGAAATCAAGGGTCCAATCAACATCCAGAAACTACATTCCAATACCCACATAATCACAATAAACATTGTTATGCACCATAAGCATATAACATTACACTAAGTCTCAGTCAAACGAGACGAACCCAATGTGATATAATCACTTCCCACGTACCCCAAAGTATTCAAAAACCCGGACGCTCTGATACCCAAGTTGTTAACGCCTCCAAAATTAACCCATTACTATATCATTGACATGCTTTTAGAAGACAATTTTTGAATTCATCATCAAGAAGTAATACTAAATAAAGCTATTACATGTAATATCGAATAAAACGCCCTACAGGGCTTACACTTTCCAATGCCAACCACTTGGATACAAAAATATGAGTTCTAACTCAATACAAGAAAAGCCCTAGGCTTGAATTTTACATGTAATAATAATTAAAGACAATAACTAAAGGTAGTCTTCTCCAATCTAGAAGCCAAACCCCCCCAAGCTGAAGTTCTTGGAGGGTAGTTTATCACCTGAACCTGAAAATGATGTTCCCATAAAGCGGTGAGCCACAGCCAGTAGAAATATTACTAAACCACAATATAAGCAATGAATAAAGCAATAGCATTCAACAGATGGGTTAACCAAAATAATCAATACTTCATTTTAACGACTCATTGACATTATTTGCCCAAAGATAACGTTTTACTTTACCAGTTTATCAACCATGCTTAGAACCTGGCCAAACTTATAACAGTGAAATCACATATATCATATTTCACATCCTTCCAATATTAACAACAAATGAGGACTCAAGCTCTCAAATCAAACACTTCATACTTCCAGATTTGATACACATTTTAGTGCTGTATCAATAAACACTGTCTATATAAATAAGCACACATAAAAGTGATGCTAATTGGAGTACCATCCCCTATCTCCTCCCAAAACAAAAATTCGGTTTAGAGGTCCATCCCTATCTTCCACCTAAACCGTGGGTACATCCCCTATCTCCTCCCACACACAAAACAATGTATGCAAATGCAGATGCTCAATCAATACACGTATTTTCTGATTCAATGCCATAGTCAAAATAAGACTTAACCAATGCGATTAGTTTCAGTTATTCCTAATCCACATGCTAATGTCTACAACAATCACGGACTATCCTCAACCGCATAGCCCAAAACAGTTATTTTCTAACCTGAAAAAAAAACATGTCAAAACAATTCAATTAGACAATATACCAATTACCCAATTTACGCCATTTTAATCAATGAATTCCATGAATTTAACCCTCTCTTTCCCAATTCCAGAATTACTTATACAAATTAATTCAATAATACAACTCAGGGTTTTCCCAAAATTTACCGAAGTATCCCCAACATGTTAAAATACCAAAACTTAGAACAAAACCTATAAAATGGAGTAGGAAATCCCTACACTCAAAGAAAACAACCAAAGGTGAAGAAAAGATGAGTGCCCCAAACTAACCAAAGTGCTCCAAATCGCCAAATGCTCAGATTAAATGGTAGCCCTGCCTCAACTCTATCTTTTTAATGAAAGATCTTAGGGCTAGACACACACCCTAAGTGAATCAAATCTAAAGAAAGAAGGTGAGTAGAGGAGAGAGAGAAGTCGGACCTAGGGTTTGGAATCAAAAGAAAAATGAAAAAGGACTGAAAATCAAATCCGCTTGCCTGTGCATATAAACTGGACAGGCTCGCTCAGCAAGACTGCGTCGCTCGAGCACCAGACACAGAGAAACACGCTCGAGCCAAAGGAAGCCCTTGCCTCGAGCCAAACAACTCAAATGCTCGCTCAAGCGAAAAGAGAAGCTCTGGTCGAAGCGAAGAACTCAAACCCTCAGGTCTAAAACCCAGACACACGCTCGAGCGAAGGAACATTAGCTCGAGCGAAGGATGAACCTAACTCGCATCGAGCGAAGAAAACGCTCGCTCGAGCAAGAATGCACAGACTACAGGTCCAAATCAAACACTACCTCTCGCTCGAGCGAACAACTCCTCGCTCGAGCGCAAGAACCAAAAACCTGGACAACACTCTTGTTTCTAAACCCAACCAACCTGAAACAAAAACCTGCCCAACACATCCATAATTCCAAATGAGAAAAAATTAAGGGACAAAACAACAAAATTATACAAAATCTAATGAAAAAAAAAAAAAAGATAAAAAAAAAAAAAAAAAAAATTCAAATAAAATAACAACAAAAATAAAAAAAAACAAAAGAAATGCAAAGTATAACAATCATCCAAAAATAAAAAAATAAAAAAAAAAAAAAAATTCACTGAAAAAAAAAAAAAAAAATAAAAAAAACAAAATATAAAAAAAAAAAAAAAAAACAAAAAAGAAAAATAAAAAACAAAAAAAAATAAAAATTAAAAAAAAAATAAAAAAAAAATAATCAAACAAAAAAGAAAAAAAAAAAAATGACAAATCTACGGAACCCTAAGTCCGGATACAATAATCAAATGGGGAAAAGACCGGTGGTCGCTATAAACCTCCCCCCCTTCAAAGAATTACGTCCCCGAAATTAAGCATTAAGTTTTTTTTTTTAAAACAATTCATTAAGTAAACATCTTGACCCAAAACTGTTCATCTTCATCTCTTTATCCAAGAGGCATCTTCATACCAAATATATAACACAACATAATTTCAATCTGTATCATTATTAGCATTATTCCTTTCAGATCGCTAACAATCCCATATCATATTTTAATTACATGAAGTATACATAACACACTAGCAATGTAATCAACATATGCAATTACTTATACTAAATCTATAATGAAGCAAGTTTCAAAGATACACCCCTTTTTCCAAAACATACTCAACATTTACAACCTAAAGACATATGAAACTCTTAGTTCAAACAATATTACAAAATCTAAAATATAAGATTACAAACTGAATAAACATGTCCGGGTTATTTTTTCGCGGACTTCCAATCCACGGCTCCAAGTGGCTTTCCTCCACTCCATTTGATGTTTCCACAAAACTTTACCAAAGGGATGCGTTTGCCTTCGCAAAACTTGATCCCGGCCTATCCCAATTACCGAAACCGGTCTCTCCTCATACGAGACATCCACATCTACCACTAAATCGGTCCAATCAACACATGGGATGGATCCGGCTCATACTTCCGAAGCATACTTCACATGAAACACGTCATGTACTCCAGAACAACTGCGGCGGCAAAGCTTAAACGATAAAGCAGGCCTCGCCAATCCTCTCAAGGATCTCAAACGGACCAATGAATCGAGGGGGACAACTTCCTCACTCTTCCAAAACCTCATCAAACCCCGTTTAGGTGATATTCTTCAGAAGACATGATCACCCTCCACAACACCAATGGTCTCCTCCTACGGTCGGCATAAGATTTCTGACGACTCTGTGCTGTAACCAAGCCTCTTACGGATAAGCTCAACTTTCTCCGTCTGTTTCCCTCAACCCAACTCCGGGGACCCAACAGAGTGCATCACCCACCTCAGCCCAACAAACAGGAGATCTAACACGCGTCGGCATACAAGGCTCAAAAAGTGCCATACCCAATACTAGACTGGAAACTGCTTGTTGTAGACAAACTCCACCAACGGCAAGCTGCCTCTCCCACGACCCAACTAAAGTCTTAGACACAACCCGTAGCATATCCTCAAGATACTGAATAGCTACGCTCGGACTGTCCATCAGTCTGAGGATGATAAGCCGCTGCTATAAGGTCAACTTAGTGCCTAAGGCAACTCTGCAAACTCTGCCACAACTGGCCAGTAAAAAGAGGATCTCTATCTGAGTACGATACGTCACTGGAACCCCGTGTAACCTCACTATGTCCCGAATATACAACAGTCGGCAAGATGCATCTACCGAATCTCTTCACGCGCATAGGAATAAAGTGCGCCGACTTTAGTCAATCGGTCTACAACCACCCAAATAGCATCACTACCCGCTGAGTCCTCGGAAGACCCACAACGAAGTCCATAGTACGTGTTCCCACTTCCACTCAGCAATAGGCAGGGTTACCAATAAACCCGCTTGGCCTGATGTTCAGCCTTCACTGTGCTGACAGTAAGGCACTTTAGATACGAAAGTTGCCACATCTCTCTTCATACCCCGCCACCAGAACTGACGACCCCAATCCCGATACATCTTAGTGCCTTCCCGGATGCACCGCAAGGCGTGAATGATGAAAAATCTCGGAAGTACCTCTTCTCGACAAGACTCTGGCACAACCAGACGGCCTTGGTATCTCACACTCTAGCGTCGGATACACCGTCAAACCCTTCTCAACCTTCCCACCGGAAATCTTCTCACGGAGAGGATTCTACTTCAAGGTCACCTCTCTGAGGGGCTCTAACACTCGAGTCACAAGTGTAGCTGCTTGCAACAACAGAAAACAAGGCCGCCAGCCTCAACGGGGATTCGCCCCATTAAGTAAATCAAACTCTTCCAAGTGCACCCAACATCTCCCACTCTCGGATGGCTATGCACTATGCACCAATAGGTTTCCCTTGCTAAGGGCTCGGCCCACCACATTGCGCCTTTCCCGGATGATAATGCAACCAAAAGTCATAATCCTCTATGAACTCCATCCACCTCCTCTGCCTCAAGTTAAAGTCTTTCTGTATGTAAATAAATACTTCAAACTCTTATGATCGCTGAGAAACACCTCGAATTTCTCACCATAAAGATAATGCCTCCAAATCTTTCAAGGCAAAATATCACAGCTGCTAACTCTAGATCATGTGTAGGGTAATTCTGCTCGTGAATTTTCACTGCGAGAGCCATAAGGCAACTACTTCCCTTCTTGCATTTAATACACAACCCAGACCCTCTCGTTGAGGCGTTCACAATAGACCATATACCCAAACCTCTCTCTGGAATAATCAAATACTATAGCGGTTAGTCAGGTCTAACTTTCCAAACTCCAAAATGACTTTTCACAAAGTCTCACTCCATACAAATTTGACTCCCTTTTCCGAGTCAGTCTAGTCAAACGGTGATGCTAACCTGTTAGAAATCTTTCACAAACGACGGTAATACCCAGCTAATCCCAGAAAACTGCCGGATCTCAAAATACACTCTTAGGCTGCTGCCCAATCCTGCACTGCTCTACCTTGGATGTATCAACAGACACTCCTTCACCGGATACCCACATGGCCTAAGAATTTACTTCCCTCAGCCAGAACTCACACTTCCCAAAACTTGGCATACAGCCTATGGGCTCGTAAGTTAACTCAAGCACCACCCCTCAGGTGCCTCGTCTGCTCCTCCTCAGATAGGCGAATAGATAAGGATGTCGTCCACAAAAAACGACTACAAAACCCGATCCAAGAATTCCCGCGGAAGATCCGGTTCATCAAAATCCATAAAAACTTGCCGGTGCTGAAATGAGCCCGAAATGGCCAGCACAAAAAACTTCATAAATGGCATACCGCGTACCCCCGGAATGCCGTCTTCGAATATTCCCTCTTCTCTGTCCCTTCAACTGGTTTGGTAACCCGATCTCAAGTCATCTTAGAGAAACAACGGGAACCCTTCAACTGGTCAAACAAATCATCTATACGAGGCATAGGATACTTATTTCGTTAACCGCTAGGCCCGATTTCAATTTCCGATAAATCTATACAAAGTCTCAAAGCACACCTTTCTTTTAACAAAGAGGGCCGGTGCTCCCCACGGCGAAAACACTAGGGGCGTTATAAAACCCTTGTCTTAGAACTCTGGAGTTGGACTCAACTCAACTAACTCGGCTGGGGAAAAACGATAAGGTGCCATGGAAATCGGCCGCCGTGCCGGGCATAGTCAATAGAGAACTTCAATCTCCCGATGCGGTGGCAAAACCACAAAGATCCTCGAGAAAGACATCCGAGTACTCACAAACCAACCCCTTTGGCAACACAATCTGAGTCTCATTATCCTCACTAATCAAAAGGTTAGCTAGTAGCCCACTTAAGCTCACTCCTTCCCTCGCCGAACATACCCCGGTGGCAACAATCACCAACCCGGTCCCCCAGAAAATGAAAATACTCTCCGCTCACGGTACAACAAAGTGACCCCTCTGGCGGTTAGCAATCAAAACTGCTCGGTATGACGGATAACCAGTCCATACCCAAAATAACAATCGAAACCCCTCATAGGCATAACTACAAAGGAAAATGGGATTCTATGATAATTCACCTTCTATATCACAACCCCTAACGCCCTTGCTTCAAAAAATTCAATTCACCCCCCAAGAGGTGACACTACACAAATAGGAGATGCTAAGCTGTGCTAACTCCAACTCCAAAAACAGATTGCCCAAATGCAGCAGACCACAAAGGAATGCAGATGCACCCGTATCAATCAAAACATTAGCAACGAGTTGCCAAAAAACAAGAAGGTACCTCTCAAACTGATTGGTGCTGGCACAAGATCCTTGCGCGGTAAAACCAAGCAAAATGTACACGCGCCAGACGACCTCTGATCAACCTGCTCAACCCTAGGAGCATAAGATGCTGCCACCGACGAGACGATGAAGCCCCCTGAATTGGCCTTGAGGCCTGACCCGCACTGAGCTGGCTGCTGACCCTGAAATCGGCCTCAAACCAGATGCACCAGATGTGCCACCCAAACTGCGGGCAATACCTCTTCATTATGCCCTGCTGACACACTGATTAACACGAGAGTGGCTGACCTCTACCCTGACTCTGGCTCTGAGATCGAGCCGAGAAGAGATGCTGCTCTCTGAACTCCTCCCTCTGAGGGGGGGGGGGGTGGGGGACAAACTGGAGATTGTGGCCCAGCTGGCCACACTATGAAACAGTAATGTCTCCCTGACTGCCTTTCCCGAACAACACTCGGTACAGGAAAAGTCGATCGAGAAAAGCTACCCTGAGACTGCTGGGGATTAAAACCCTTCTGTTCTCCTTACCATCATTCTGACCATCCTGACTCCCTTTGGAGCCCTTCTTGCCCTTTCCTCCTCCTCCTGCATCATTATTTCCATGTGGCGCAGCATCAAACCATAACGGGGGGGGGGGGGGCCCATTAAACTTTTTTCCCGAGATCATAGTTCCCCCAACTCTCAGCTTGAGGCCACGCCTCCAACTTCTTCTCAAACTCAATACAACGGCGGTTCCTCAGACGCCACCAACTTCAGGTGCCAACCTGACAAAACTAGTAAATTCAGCCGTCAAATCGGCCACTGAAGAGCTCCCTGCTTAAGCTGACAAAACTGTCTCCGCAGCTTCTCCCTGACTGCTGGAGATAAGAACTTCTCCTGGAAAGCATCACAAAAGCCTCCCATGTACCTCCTATACGCCCCTTAGTAAAACTTCCACCACTGACCTGCATCCACCCTTCAACTGGAAGATGCCAAGGTCACTTTCAACCCCTCGCTCCGAGACCTAAGCATTCAAACGTCTCGTTGTCTGTTCGGCCATTCATCTTGCCTTAAGTGGCTCTTTAGGATCACCCACAAATTCATCGGATTGGACCGGAAGAAATCCCTCTTCAGAAAGGAGCGTCCTGCATCCGCCAATACCAGCCTGAGCTTGATTTCTCAGCTCTAAGAATGCCTCTGACTCCCTGAATGCCCTCTGCTATCCTCGGCTAGAGCGCCATAGCCTGCTTGCCTACTGGCCGGCCACATTGGCCTGACCAATTCCCTCTGAACTGCCGAATCCTCCTCTGGCACAGCGGCAACCTCCTGCCTTACCCGGCCTACCACGCCTACCGCGTCCCTCGTCGCTGACATCCTAATAAAGGTCTAACAAAGACATTAGCCATTAATAAATGTGCCGAAGCTAAAACACTCGCGTCCAATGGCAATGGACAACAATAATTCATCCACGTAAGCACATAATCACATAAGCACCTACGAAATTTCATTCCCGGATAATGATAGTTCCCAAAGGGTTACTATAGTTCCGTTGGAAGCAGCAGTTGATCAAGTGCCTTTCCAACAAGACTACAAGAAACTCAAGCGGTCAATCACATCCTTAGAACTACATTCCAATACCACATAATCAACATAAAATGTTATCACATAGCATTATAACATTTACACAAGTCTCTATCAAACGAGACGAACCAATGTGATACTAATCACTTCCCACGTACCCAAAGTATTCAAACCCCGTACGCTCTGATACAAGTTGTAACGCCCTCAAAATTAAACCATTATATATCATTTGACATGCAATTATTTAAAGAAGACAAATATGAATTTCATTCATCAGAGTAATACTAAATAAAGCATTACATGTAATATCGAATAAAACGCCCTTACAGGCTTACATCTTCCAAGCCAACAACTTTGGATACAAAAATATGGTTCTAACTCAATACAAGAAAACCCTAGGCTTGAATGTTTACATGTAATAATAATTAAAGATCAATTAACTAAAGGTAGTCTTCTCCAATCCAGTCAATCAGAAGCCAAACCCTCCCAAGCTAAGTCCTTGGAGGTAGTTTATCACCTGAACCTGAAAATGATGTTCCCATAAAGGGTGAGCCACAGCCCAGTAGAAATATACTAAACCACAATAAAGCAATGAATAAAGCAATAGCATTCAACAGATGGTTAACCAAAATAATAATTACTTCATTTTACAGCTCATGACTATTGCAAAGATACGTTTTACTTTCCATTTATTCAAATGGCTCAGAACCTGGCCAAACTTAACAGTGAATCACATATAATATATTCACATCTTCCATATAACAACAAATGAGACTCAACTCAAATCAAACACTTCATACTTCCAGATGATACACATTTTAGTGTTGTATCAATAAAACACTTCTATATAATAAGCACACATAAAAGTGATGCTAATGGAGTCCATCCCCTATCTCCTCCCACAACAAAATCCGGTTTAGAGGTCCATCCCCTA
This sequence comes from Camellia sinensis, assembly GCF_004153795.1. NCBI lineage: Eukaryota > Viridiplantae > Streptophyta > Magnoliopsida > Ericales > Theaceae > Camellia > Camellia sinensis. The sequence continues at coordinate 429 of NW_021037327.1, read as the reverse complement.
TCTTCCCCTAAACCGTGGAGTACATCCCCTATCTCCTCCACACACAAAACAATGTATGCAAATGCAATGCTCAATCAATACACGTATTTTCTGTATCAATGCCATAGTCAAAATTAATTGACTTAACCAATGTGATTAGTTTCAGTTATTCCTAATCCACAATGCAATGTCTACAACAATCACTATCCTCCACCGATAGCCCAAAACAGTTATTTCTAAAACTTGGAAAATTAACTATGGGTAAAAACAAATTCAATAAAGGGAAAACAAAAAATGATTACCCCCAAAATTTAAACCCCAATTTTTATTTTGCCCGATTTAAAAAAAAATTTTTTCAAATTGGAAATTTCCCCAAAAAATTTTTTCCCATTTGGAAATTTGTTAAAAAAAAAAAAAAAAAACCCCCTTTCCCTTTTTTAAATTCCCTCT
>NW_021037324.1:0-11679 GCF_004153795.1 Camellia sinensis | reverse complement strand
CTTGTTGAACATTTTCGAGAGTTGTTCATAAACTGAATAAAAGATTCTTTGTCTTAATCTCGTTTTCAGTTTGGTTAAGGTCTTTTCTGTGGCTGGTCAATCTTCCCCTTATGGCTGATTTATCTCTTCATGATAGGCTATGCATTAGAGCACTTGCTTGGCCATGGTTTGGACTCTTATGCCACTAAAATCAGGGATTTTCAGTGGCTTAGAGCATTTTGAGGCCAAAACAGAGGGATGACCCCCTCTCTCCTTGTTCTTGTTTGGTGGTCTTGTTGGCCTGTCCAAAGGGACCCCTTTTTGTCATGCTTTGATAGTCATTTCCAGCCTCATTCTGAGGTTTTGAGGTCTGCCTTAGCCTTGTCCAAGGCCCTTTTGGGCCATATTTTATGTCCCTCATGCATGTTGGAGCAACCTTCCTACAAGGCCTTCAAAGACCTTTCATTGTTATGCTTTATGATCAATTTCAGGCCCTTTTAGCTAAGTTTTAGGGCGGTTCATGTTTGATTTCCAGAGTTGGTTTTTGCTATGCTAAGTGTCCTCATATATGTATTGAGTAACCCCTTGCATGCCCTTTCAAAGGAGCCTCATCATTTTCGCACATGTTGGCTACATTCAGTGGTATTTGGGCATATTGCATGGTTTTTATTCACTATTTTTGGCTGGTTTATGAGTTCTCATTACGCTTCATTATACATGCCATTATTAACCATGCTTGCTAGCCAAATTTGCATGCTATTTTGATCCATCATGTTAGCACTTTCTTGGCCATGCTTTAACTAGAAATTGCATGTTTTGGGACTGCCTTGGTCTGTCTTTGTACTCATGGCCAAATTGAATGCTTCTTTGAAGTTATAATTCAATACATGTGCCTAGCTTAGTTTCGGGGCTATTCATGCACGGGGTGCCAATATTTCCATGTTTTCGGACCATTAGCATAATGTTTTCAGTGCTGAAAATACATGTTTGTATGCCATCTTTCATCCCTTGCCATGCTTTGGTAGGTAGGCATTTTATGCCTAGGTTCGTTGCCTCGTAATGCGTGCAGTGTGCACGCATTTCGGTTGTTCTCTTTTCCATTCTCGAATGGCCACTGATGTGAGTGTGGCTGAGGTCCATTCATGGTTGGTGTAAGTCCATCGTGCATTGTGTATGTCATTTCGGGTCCATAGCATTGCGTATGCTGATTACATGTTAGAGCATCGTGTATGCATGTCCAATAGAGCATTGTGGTATTGCCATTCATAGCATTGCATATGGCTAGGTTATATGTTTATCGCATTGTGTTATGCCATCTCATTTGCATCGTGTTGGGATAGGGAGTGTAGCCCAAGCACGGGAAACGAAGGTACGTCTTCGTACTCCGAGTGACGGAAACGGTTCTCAATTACCCCTGTCGCCGACACTCCGGATTACCCATGATGGAGTTTAGGTCTTGTCGTTGTTTTCATGTGCATTCATTTCATATTGAGTTGTGCAATTCGACTCCTCGGCCATCATGCATCGATATACGTAATTGTGGCACAAGGATCGAGGACTACACTCCTTGAAGAGTAGTCATGCATACATATGTGAAAATACTTTGCCATGCCCCTTTGTTGCTCTCTATGCCAGGTAAATCAGAAATCAGCGGCCTTCTGGAGCGTTGCGCAGTATTCCAAGAACAATTGAAACATAGACAAACTGGGGCATTCATAATGGATTTCTGCGCAAGGCAACTCAAGCATGCATCATTCATCAATTGGAACAGAGCTGAAGCGTCCATGGATTTGCGTGCTATATTTACCTGTTTTCCTTGATTTAATTTGTTAATTAATTAGGATTTTGTATTTATTCGGGACTGTACTATTTATTCGGAACTGTATATATTATTTATTCGGAGCCTCCGAGCGAGGGCACAACTGTAATAAGTGTGCGTGCGTGTGATGTATGTCTTCTAACCCTACGTCTTTCTCCCTTTTATTTACCAGCTTATGATGGTTAGATTAGGGCATGTTTCAATTAGCATACTTATGCTCGCCATGTTTGCATTCATTTCATCTGTATTGGCATCACCCGGCTCGTCGCATCATACTAACTGCATGTTGATTTCAATTCCAAATTGAATACGTGTTAGCTGTAGCATCATCACATGCCATGTTTTAGAATAACCGAGCCTATTGTAGTTGCATTTTTGCATGTGTTGCATTAGCATTTCTGTTATAGTTAGGAATCATACCATGGATTTCTAACATAGCTTCTGTTTTGGCTTGGAGTACTCGGTATAGTACTTATGCTTTAGCATCCTTGCATGCGTGTAAGTGACTGCCATGATAGCATGCTTGTCATGAGGCCTAACTGCTTATGTGATATTAAACTGCCTGAATGCCTGTGGGTGAAGGTAGGGTTATTTGCATTGGAACAACTCATCGACTGGGAGTTTTAAGCCCACTAGATAGTTGGCAAAAACCATGTTTTCTAAGCCCACCTGAGGGTGGCAAATCCACATTTTAGCCTACTTGCGAGTAGCCAAAACCGTTTTCTAAACAAACATGAGATGTTTTGTTCCAATTCAGGCGATCCAGTCTATACTTGTATGCCTGTGCGCATCACATAGTAAATTCTAGGCTAATAACTGGAATAAGAACGCATAATGTTTTCAAAACTAGATATCATGGTTAGTAGAGGCCGATCTTTGATCGGCCGAACGGGGGTGCTCACGAAGTGACCTTCCCCAATCGTACCCAAGTTCCCGAGCCGAGGCAACTTTAGTGATGACGGACACGTGGCCTTAGGCAACGAGTCAGGGTTTCCTAAATTTTCTCCAAAAATAAAATATTTATGTGGTGACTCTGTTCTGGCAAAGCAGGCCATGTTTGGCACTTCTTTCAAAAAAATCTGTTCTCAAAAATGATTTGTCGGATTTGGACTCTTTGATGATTCATCGGTCTTGCATTGCACTCTACGAGATTAGATACAAGACCGTGACTTTGAGTCCTGAACTGTAGTGAGCCCAATGAACAAAATGGGGGATTTCCTCCCGGATGTTCGGGGACGTCTGCAAGTAGCCGTGTTTCTCTAGTTTGATCTCTGAATGGGTTACCATCAGATGGGTATGTGTTAAAAAAAAGTTATACCGCTTGCTGCTTTTCGAACACAGTATGGTATATACGAATTTCCTGTAATGCCTTTTGGTTTCACCAATGCTCCTGCCTATTTCATGGACTTGATGAACAGAATTTTTCAACCGTATCTAGATTAGTTTGCGATTATCATAATAGATGATATCTTGGTGTATTCTAAGAATGAGGAAGAGCACTGAAATCACTTGAAAGTCGTGTTACAGACTTTGAGGAGTAGCAGTTATACGTTAAGTTCAATAAGTGTCACTTTTGAGGAAAAAAGTTCAGTTTTTGGGACATGTTGTGTCCAATCAAGAGATAGCTATAGATCTTGAGAAAGTTGTTGTGGCTCAAAGAATGAAAGCAGCCACAAACCCTTCAGGGATGAGGAGTTTTTTAGGACTAGCTGGTTATTAGAGGAGATTTATAGAGAAGTGTTCCACTATTGCAGTACCATGACCAAGTTGACCCACAAGAATGTGAAGTTCTTATGATAGATAATTGTAAGAGAGCTTTCCAGGAGTTAAAGCAACGTTTGACTACAGCTCCGGTGTTAACTATACCAATACAAGGGGAAAAGTTAGTAGTGTTTACTGACGTGAGAGGAACTGGTTTAGGATGTGTGTTGATGCAGCATCAAGAGGTTGTATCTTATGCCTCACGACAGTTAAACCCTCATGAGAGAGGATACCCTACTCATGACTTAGAATTGGCAGGCGTTATTTTTTCGTTGAAAGTTGTGGCGACACTACTTGTTTGGGAGCGCTTTGGGTTATACATAGATCACAAGAGCCTTAAACGTCTTTTTTTCTCAAAAAGAGATGAATATGAGGCAACAAAGGTGGGATAAATTCATTAGCAGTTATGATTTTGAGATCCTTTACCACCCAAGGAAAGGAAATGTGGTCGCAAATGCACTTAGTCACAACATGGGATTATAGCTTCTTTGATGATTCAGGAATGGAAGTCCTTGGAGTTCGTTTCAATGCATAATGTTCAACTAAATAGAGAGTGTCGAGAGGGCATACATTGGTAGTTTGATCGTGCAACCGACGTTACTGGGTAAAGGTCATCAGATGTAGTATTTAGATTGGTTCCTCATCAGCAAGCTCAATGACCTTGTAGAGGATTTGATTGATGACTGTCCTACTGATTGGTCTGTGGACACAGATGGGGATTGCGATTCAGGGGCAGGTTGTGTGTACCTAACATTGTTGAATAGAGGAAAAGAGATTATGGATGATGCCCATAGGTCCTGATATACCATTTACCCTAGTGGGAATAAGATGTATCATGACCTGAAGAGGACGTTTTGGTGGAAAGTATGAAAAAGGACGTAGGAGAGTTATGTTTCTCGATGTTATGTGTGTCAACAGGTTTAGGCAGAACACCAACACATCATTTGGACTTTTACAGCTTCACGAGATCCTTACTTGGAAGTGGGAGTACATCTCTATGGACTTCATGGATAGATTTTCGCAGTCTAAATGAGGCAATGAATCTATTGGGTGATAGTGGATCAACTCACCGAGTCTGCTCATTTTCTTCCTATTAATGTTCATCGAACTACAATAAACTGGTTAGGTTGTATATTCAGGAGGTGGTGCGACGTCATAGCACGCCAGTTTCTATAGTTTCAGATCGTGATCCGTTGTTTTGTGGTAGAGTTTTGGAAGAGTTTTCAACATGCTTTGGGTGATAGGTTAGACCTGAGCACGGTTTATCATCCTCAAACAGATGGGCAAACTAAACGGGTAAATCAAATCTTTGAGGATATGTTGAGAGCTTGTGTCCTTGATCTTGTGGTAGTTGGGAAAAACACTTGCCATTGGTAAAGTTTGCTTATAATAATAGCTATCACATAAGTATCAAGATAGCACCTTTTGAGGCTTTGTATCAGAGGCCAGATCGATCACCTGCTTGTTGGATGGATGGTAGGAGATGCGCCATTGTTAGAACCAGAGTTAGTGAAAGAGACCACAGGAAGGTGAACATTATTCGGTAATGTATTATGACTGCAATAGAATTGTCAAAAGAGTTATGCTAATAGAAAACGTAAGGGGGTTGAGTTAAATGTTGGAGATTTTGTGTTTTTGAAGGTTTCGCAAGGTATAAAAGAAAGAAAAGTTGGCACCTAGATTTGTGGGACCATATGAGATCATTGAGAGCATTGATAATGTGGCTTACAAATTAGCCTTACCACCTGCTTTAGCTATGATTCACAACGTGTTCCATGTATCTTTATTGCGAAAGTGTGTGCAAGACCTTCCCAAGTAGTATCACTAGAAGTGTTAGAGATTAGTGACGATCCAACGTATGTGGTGCGACCAGTTACTATTCTGGACCAGGATATCAAGCAGTTGCGGCGCAAGAAAGTGAACTTAGCGAAAGTGCAATTGAGTGAGGCTGAGAATGATATCACTTGGGAATTGGAAGAGAAAGTTCGGCGTATACACCTGGAGCTTTTTGCTTAGTACTCTCTCCTATCAAATCTCGAGACGAGGATTATTTTTGAGGTATGTATATTATAGAGACCCTAATTTTTCATAAGTCATTATTTACTTATTTATTTATTTATTATTATTATTATTACTACTTTATTTTATTTTTGGCTTTATTAATTGCATAGATACATAAATTTAATGTGTTGTTTAATTAATTTAATGTGATATTTAATTATATATAATTAATCCAAATATTTATATTATTTATTATTTTATATATATTAAAAGGTGATATATATATATATTATATATTGATCTTATATAGTGTAGTTATATATGTCGTATTTATGTGTATTTGTAAAATATAATATACTATAAATTAGGTTAAAAGCAAAGTTGTTGTGTCACTAAGAAAAAAATGGGCCAGGGGGAAGAGAGAGAGAGAGAGCAAAAAAAAAGGTTAGGGTTTTATTTTGGTGGCTTCGTTAATTCTTCAACTAATTCTTTGATCTTCAAAAAATAATTGTGAGTGCAAAACTCACTTTCCTTGATTTATGTTTATTTTGTTGTTATTATTTATTTATTTTTATTTATTTGATATTGTATTTGCATGAAGATGGTGTATTGATTTCAATTATTGTGATTAGATGTGTATGCAAGGTTTAGGGTTTTTACATATATTTATTTTATGGATGCAATCACACTCATGGATATATAAAATTAAAATAAATTAGGAATCCATAGAAAAATTCCGAATACTCCACCATGACTCCATGGATTATTGTTTTATTTGAGTATTTGTGAGAAAAAGTGTATAAAAAAGTGAGGATTATGCAATTTATTTAAATGCCTTAGGCTTAGCATTGTTATGTTTGTTCTCGTGAGTAGATGAGGAGTTGTGTATATCTATATTGTTGCCTCGTTCTCAGGAGTAGACGAGTGCTTTGATTTACGTGCGTACGTATATGTTAACTGTCCGAGAAGTGCGGGTCAAACTTGGGACGATATCCCCATGTAAGTTTGGCTTCGAAGCGGCGTTAGGTATACGGGAGGCACATGAGATATATGTGTAGGTCAGAAGTGAAGGGCCGAAGTGGTGGAGTTAAGGTACAAAGAATTAAATATGAACGTATTAGTATAATTTGAATTGTATTAATTTTTACATCTCAAAAAATAGTAAACGATCTCGACAAATTAGGAAATTTTGGCAGAAGCATGTATACATAATTCTAGACAACTTTCATATTTTAACCTTTTTACTAAAAAGATCGATTAGAACTTATAGCAATCCCGGTTTTGGCCCAACCTTCTTTGTATCCCGGACTCGGGTTTCGTGGTTTAATATTGTATCCATGTCTTGTTTTCTCTTTTGAGTTTTTGTATTTGAGTTTTAGAACATGTTTGACGAATTTGGAACAGGTTGGTTGTTAGTTTGGTTAGATTGTTGTTGCCCAGATTTTGGCCTCTTTGCTCGAGCGAAACTTCTTACGCTCGAGCGAGCTTTTTGTAGTTTGCTTCTTCGCTCGAGTGAGAATTGGAAGTCCTCATGTTTCTTTCCTAGAAGCAGAAATTCTGGGAAGATGAAGTTCTTCACTCGAGCAAACCTTATGTTATTTATTCCTTCGCTCGAGCTTGGTTTCTTGTGCTGGAGCGAAGGTGTGCTTCTGTGTAAGACCTGAAGGTTTGTATTCTACGCTCGAGCGAGGCTTCTTACCCTCGAGCGAGCGTGTGCGTCTGAAAAACTTCTGAAGCTTTGTATTCTACGCTCGAGCTAGGCTTCTTGCACTCGAGCGAGGTCACTTGTTATGTTTGGTCGCTCGAGCGACAACTCCTTCGCTCGAGCGAAGACCACGTATATCTGTCCACAGCAGAGATATTTTACTTCACTTTTTGATTTCTTTTCATCCCAAAACCCTAATCCGGCTCCCTCTCTCTCTAAGAATCCAACTTCTCTCTACAAATCCCTTAGAATCTAAGAGTTTCTACTCTACTTCCTTTGAGAAAAAGGTGTAACATCTTGTGGGCTTCCAATCCATCCGAGTAAAGCTTGACTTTGGGCATTTTCGAGATTCTCCTTCTTCCTCTTTGAGCTCTACATTTGAGGTAGGGATGTTCTACTCTTTAATATGGGTTTTAACCTAGGTATTTGTCATTTTGTATAGATGGTGGGATTTGGAAAGATTTGGGTGAAGTTAGGGTTTAGGTCTTGGGGTTAATGTTTGGAAAAAGGGGAAAAGTTGCCCTAATTTGTATTAAATAAATTATTTTGTACAAATAATGAGCTTGATGTGGGAAATATGAAATTGGAGGGGTGTATAAATGACTGGTGTAGTTGAATCTGTTAAGTCACTCACCTATGGAAATTTGATAAATTATCTGTTTGATAGATTGTATATCTATTTAGAGATATCTGTTTTGGGCTATCGATGGAGGATAGCTATGATTGTTGTAGAAACTGCATGTGGATTATATGAATTGAAACTAATCAATTGAGTTAGGTCGTTGAATATGACGGTTTGATTTAAACCATTGAATATGTTATTTGATTAGTCATTGTATATGACAACGTTTTTAAATACATTGTATATGTATCATTGTTTGGAAGGAGATAGAGGATGTACTCCATTGTTTGGGAGGAGATAAGGGATGGACTCCATTGAAAATTAAGTTGGCCGGGGTGTCCAGGGTGAAAGTCCCAAAATCTTATATATATGGGTATCGGTTCCCTCGGATGTGATTCCGTAAAATGGCAAGAAATAAAAGTGTTGGATTGATGAATGTACTGAATTGTTGACCATTGAGTGTAATCTCATTTTGGTTGATTGGATAATAATGAATTTGGTTAGTAGATTTACCTGAAATGGATGAATGGAAATGAATCAAGGTATTGGTTATCTATATTGAATGGTCTTGGAAAAAATATGTGTTGGTTAAGAATATTGTACATTTATCTGATGCTTATAGCTTAGTTTAATCTCATATATTGTTTTAGCATATCTCTACTGGGCTTTGGCTCACCCTACTTGGGAAACCATTTTCAGGTACAGGTGACATGCCGCCTCTAAGGACATAGTTTGAGAGGTTTAGGGGCTAAAGACTCCGTTTTGTTATCTCGTTTTGTGTTAAATGTTTGTTTCAAGCCGAGGGCTTTAAATGTAAAGAGCTAGGACTCTTCCTTTTGTTGTAACCAAGAGATGTCTTGGAAAGATGTAAGCACGTAGGGCGTTTATTTTGTTGTAATTAATTAGTGTTACATGCTATAGTTTTAGAATGAATATTTATGAAAGTATGATGCATGTAATCTCTTTTGTAATGTAAACTCTGATGAATGAAACTAATACATTTCCTATTATGATCATGAATCTCTTGGGTTGGTTTTTCCTCTTTATTTTGAGAGCGTTACAGAACTAGTAATCGGATGATCATGATTACAATAGTTTTTATTCATTTTAGTAATATAGATTTTAGATGTTGTTTTAACTCACGAAACTAGCTCATTTTTATTGATTTTGAGAAACCGAAGTAAAACATTATTCTGAACACTTTTTGTGTTTTGAACTTTTCTGAAAAAAAATCATCTTAGGGCAGTTTCTTTTCGTTTTTGATTTCAGATTTTTCGGTCGAATTCCGTCTAGGTTCTTCTATCAAGTTTTTTTCTCAACCTATTCAGTTTCTACTAAATTCATTCATGTTGCTTTTTAGGAAATTTGATTATGTACAACTTTTGTTCTTTGAGTTTTGGTCAATTCGAATGATTGAAGCATGAAACGGTGCATTTTTGTATTTCTTTAGTAATTTACTTATGATTAAAATATACTAACTTTATTTTTTTCCAGAATGGTGAGTCTTACTAACTTTTTATGCAGGGCTGACCCACCATATTTGTTTTTATTTTCATTATTTTTTTATATACTCAATTTATATTTAGTTGGGTATGGGCAAGAAACTAGATGCCACCGTATCTCAAGAAACTACCCCTTCGTCTTAGTGCAGGTGGAACTACTTGTCTTGTCCCATAACAAGAATTAAATGTACTTTTGTTTGTATTTGGTGGACACATGGGTGTCAAATCTTGTACTCATACCAATATACTTATATACTGACCCGTTTTGTCTCTTGGCATCTCGGGTGTATTCTGTTTGAGCGTAGCCGAGCTTCCTTTGCAAAATTAGTTGGGACTACAGTGGTGACAAAAAATAACTACGATTGTAGGACATGTCTTTCGGACTTCCTTTTTTTCTAGAGTTTAGGATTGATATTAGTTTATTTATTTATTTATTTATTTATTTTATGACTTTAGTATTTTGATAATTTAGCATTGTGAGTTATTTTCTAATTCTACATTATTTAAGTTGTTTCGACTATTTATTGCTACTTTAATGTCGGAGGTATTGGATAGTTATGAATTTATGGGGGATGGTTTGGCTGACATTTGTTAATTTTTTTTTATCCCTTATATTTTTTTTGAGCATTGAAATTTACTTAAACCTTATAAGACAAGAATATTTAGATTTTGTTTCACCCTTAGGATTTGGATGATGGAATATTGATTAGGATTTAGTCTTAATTTAATATTTAATTGTCCAAATTTTGAGATGTGACAATGAACATAGAATCTTCTCAACAATAGCCACATCTTCCATCTTTTCACCGTGAAATTGTATCTTGTTTGCTATCCCCATAGTCCTTGCACGATAACTGGTAATTGACTCACCGTCTTTCATTTGTAGAGTCTCAAAATCCCTTCTCAATGCTTGAAGTTGTGCATGCTTCACTCTTAAGGAGCCTTGATACTTTTTCCTCTTTGAATCCCAAATATCCTTGGAAGTTTCTTTGCTAAGAATTATTTGTAGGATAGATCAATCAATGGCACGAAATAAGTAATTCTTTGCCTTCAAATCTTTTAACTTCAGTCCTTCCAGCTTTGTTTTTTGTGCATCTGTGAGTGGCTCGCTAGCTGCAGGAGCTGTTACACTAGATTCAATGACTTGCCAATATTCTTTAGACCCCAAGTTCTCCATCAACATTCTCCAATGGTCATAGGGACCATCAAAGCGAGGGGTTGCTGCTTGCACAAAATTAGTCATGTAGCCATCGTTTCCAGTAAAAAAATCAGTGGAGATAAAATAACTACTGCTATTTTGGACTATTTTGGGGACTATTTTGATGACTCTCACAGTTTTGGGAACTTTCTCTTGCTTTCTCACAAACTAAACTTGGCTCTAATACCATTGTAACAAGCAATGAAGATAAAAAAAAAGCTAAGACTTAAGGACTTGATTTTATTCATCAATTAGGACTACCTTTATAGAGGCTCATACATAACATAAAATACCATAAAAGTAGGCACTACTTGACACTAATAGCATGAAAGTAGGTGTGGACACCCCATTTTTGACTGCCTGCAAGGCTCGAGCGCTTTGTCCAGTACACTCGATGATAAAAGTGGTGTTGCGCATAGTTCGAGGTCTCAACGAATGGGCCATGTTTAAAGCTCCGAAACAATACCAAACCTCCCATATTCCCACTTCTTATACCCAAGAAATCCATTTTTACACATTGTGCCACCCTATGTTAAAGCGGAAACAAAAAAACGGGGGCATGCATTAAGGCCCGGTCGTGCCTCATTAAGGGTCGGCCGTGGCTACTGAGGGCCGGCCGAGCCTTGGTAGCGAGAGACATTGTTTTGGGCGGGAGGCCGCCAACTGTCCATTTTTTAAGATATTTATGATATTGCTGGCTCAAATTCTATAAAAATGACCATATATCTCTGTTTTGAGGGTTGAAGAATTTCAAGAAAGCCTTTATACCACCTTGAGAGCTCCTTCTTCTCCTTCTTCTTGTGCAAGCAACACTTTGACTTAACCTACCACCTTGAACCTATATCCATACATCACATACACCTTCACACCTTAGCTTAGGAACCTTGGTTGAGCCTTGAAGAGTGTGTCGAGACTTAGTTTGAATCACAAGCAAAAGCTAACTTCTTTGAAAGGTATAAGCTTGCTATCTTCCCTCTTGCTTTCATTTCTTTCATTTGATATATAGTTCTTATAGTTTCATGTTGCTTTGATTCTATTCTAAGTGTTTAAGTTTGGGTTTGGTGAGCTACCAAAAGGATAGAGAGAGTTTAC